>PVKE010002417.1:51491-83312 GCA_004027555.1 Craseonycteris thonglongyai | reverse complement strand
CACCGGCCCCCGTGGACCCCACTCGACCACCGGCCCCCGTGGACCCAGCCGGCCCTCCCTCCCCGGGGTCCTGGCGGCCGGGGGCGGAGCGGCCCGCGGCCCCCGCGTGCGTGGCAGGCTCGCCCGGCCTCCCTTCCCGGGAGGCGGGGTCGGCGCGGCGGCGGCGGCGGCAGGCCCCCTCCTCCTCCCTCGCTCGCCCGGCCTCCCGCCTCGCCGCCCGCCCGCCCCCTGTCCCTCGCTCGCTCGCTCTCCCGGCCGCTCCGACGCCAGCAGCGCCCCGCGTGCCGCTCGCCCAGCCCCGCGGGAGCCGGAGGAAGTTGACCGGCCGCGCGCCCTCCTCGGTCGCCTCGTCGCCCGCGGCCTCCCCGCCGCCGCCGCCGCGCCCGCCATGCCCTCGGCCAAACAAAGGGGCTCCAAGGGCGGCCACGGCGCCGCGAGCCCCTCGGAGAAGGGCGCCCACCCGACGGGCGGCGCGGATGACGTGGCGAAGAAGCCGCCGCCGGCGCCGCAGCCGCAGCCGCAGCCCCCGCCGCCGCCGGCCGCGCCGCACCCGCCGCCGCACCCGCCGCCGCAGCACCCGCACAGCCAGGCGCACGGCAAGGGCGGCCACCGCGGCAAGGCGGCCGCCGCCGGCGCCTCGTCCTCGGCGTCCTGCTCGCGCAGGCTCGGCCGGGCGCTCAACTTTCTCTTCTACCTCGCCCTGGTGGCCGCGGCCGCCTTCTCGGGCTGGGGCGTCCACCACGTCCTGGAGGAGGTCCAGCAGGTCCGGCGCGGCCACCAGGACTTGTCCCGGCAGCGGGAGGAGCTGGGCCAGGGCTTGCAGGGCGTGGAGCAGAAGGTGGGTACCCCGGCCGCCGGCACCCACCGCCGGGCCCCTCGCCCTACCCAGGCCCGTGGCTGGAGGGCGGCCTCCCTCCTCGGCCAGCGCCTCGGGGTGCCCCCCGCCTGGACCCTAGTTCCGAAGCGGTCCCCAGACCCCCTTTGTTAATGGCCGCGGAGGAGTCGGCCCCGAGGGATGGACCCGCCCGAGGGTGGGCCAAGGGCTTGTCACAGGACCTTAGCGGTGACCTGTGCGGACGCCGGCCGCCGCGGGGGAGCCCACTCTTCAGGGATTGGGAGCCGCCGAATGGGCAGTTGTCCGCAAAGGAGGTTGGAAGGGGAACCGGCGCATCCCTGGAAGCCTCCGGCAAGGCCGCACGCACCCGGCTCTCCCAGCGGGAGCCATCGGAGCCAGTTTTTAATAGACCCGGAGCCTGGGGAAGGAAGAGCTAAGCAGCCTTATTCATTGGTGAAGTGCGGATGAGATGTTACATACCTCTAGGCCCCCGTGTCTCTTTTAGTGGACACCAATTACCCATGTGGCTGTTTGAAGCTGCATACTCCAGTTTAGGAAGAAAGGAAAGGCCAAAAATATTATACTCGGTCATACTGGTGAATAATACCACTAGGCACATTTATGTGGTGTTCAGAGGGCTTCCTCGCGTATGACCTAATCCTCATAGCAACCCTGGGAGCCAGATGGGACTGGCAGTTATGACTCCATTTTCCAGACCAGAAAGTTGAGGGTTTAGAGACATTAAATGAATTGGGAAAGACCCCAGCTGGTGAGTGGCAGACTGCATGAGAGTGTTTAGGCCACGGCCCAATTCAGGGTCCACAGGGTCCTCTTTCAGGTGTGGATGGACCCAACTTCCAACACAGAGTTGCTTAGCTTCCACCCTTATGTGCTTTTTCCACATCAAGTGCAACTCCCTCAAATTTCGTACCTCCTTCTCCATCCTCCACCAATATCATTGCTCAATGAAAGTTGGTTGACTGATTGAAACAAAAAATCCCGCCACCACTTATGAGCCCGGAAATACTGCCTCCTTCCCCAGCCTGCTCCCTGTCCTGCCAAGTTTCTCCGGAGTGTGCAGGACTAGGAATTTCCTCTTAAGACTGGCAGGGCAACTGGAATGAGTCAGCCTGCTCAGTGCTGCAGGCCATGCATGGGAGGTGACTTTTCGAAGGGAATTAAGTAGGCAGGGCATCTTTGCCTATCCTGAGTGTTAAACATTCTTAAAAAATAGACATATGCTGGAGTATAATCCTAGGCTCCCATATTCTTCCCAATCATCTACCCACTTAACTAATCATAATATTTATTGAAGTCTGATAGTCATATGGCTCCGTGTAGGCCCTGTGGAGGGTACCAAGGTGGAAAAGACACCAGTCGTGTTTGTGAAGCTGCACATCAGTATGTTTCCATCATGGGGAACTGGGGAACTGTCCAGTGAGGGTGTGGAGTTTGCTTAGGCCTGTATCCCCATGGCCAGGGTAGTGCCAGTTGAGATCTAGTTGGTGATCTATAACAGTTGAGAGAAGGAATGAACATACAGGCAGAAGAGTATCTTCAGCATGTTTGAGGGACAGCAGGTGGCTGTCCCCACGTATAATAGAGTAACATTTAGGAAAATGTGAGAGGGGTGATTGAAGCTGAGGCCCAAATGGGGGCAATCCTGAATCCACATTGAAGAAATTGGGCTTTATTCTCTCTGCTTCCTCTCTGTTCCTCTCAATCCCTCCTTTCTGGTCCCCCACTCCATCACAGCTATGTACAGATTACTCTCCTCTTTGGGGACCAAGAGTTATCTATGTAGAAAGGAGGGCCCTGTTCAGATTTTTAAGGACCTACCCGGCTATAAATTATTTCTATTTCTCTAGTGACCTTTCTTTTAATTCGGTAGTATAATCAAGCTGTTATTTAATGCCTCATTTATTGTGCACTCATCTCTTTCACAACAACCCTCGGAGGTAAGTACAGTTGACTCGAACAACACAGGGTTGAACTGCGTGGATCTACATATATATGGATTTTTTTTACATATAAAGGGTGTCCCAAAATTCACGCAAGAAGTAATTTTGATAGAAAACACAGGTTTATAATGAAAAATTGAAAATTTTCATTGCTCAACAATGAAAACGTGTTGTTCTTTCGTGTGGTGCTCCATTTTTAATAACCCTGAACTGCCAGCTGTCATGCTGTCTTTTTTTTGTTGTTGGCAACACTTTACACCTCAAATGACGCAAAATTCAAATCTTGCGTGAATTTTGGGACACCCTTTAGCACAATAAATGTATCTTTCTTACGATTTTCTTAACATTTTCTTTTCTCTAGCTTACTTCATTGTAAGAATACAGTATATAATACATATAACGTATAAAATATGTGTTAATTGACTATGCTATTGGTAAGGCAATTAGTAGTTAAGTTTTTGAGGAGTCAAGCCTTATATGTGGATTTTTGACTGCATTGGTCAGTTTTACTGTTATCCCCCTTTCCCAGGTGAGGAAAGTGAGGTACAAAGAGGCTAAGTAACTGCATGGTTACACAACTAGTAAATGGCAGGGCGAGGAATCCAACTTCACTTAATTCCTAGAACACTCTTAACTACTCATCGGTTCATTTTGTTCTTGCCCACGCCTTCCTGGTAAATGCTCGATTAGTACTTGTCCATTGACTTGGAACTTAGAACATGTATTTGCTATAGTGTGTGGTTGCTTCTCTCTGCGCCTTTGGCTTGACAGTGAACAAGTTATTTTGCAATGTGGAGTGAGTAGTGATGGGTCCTTTGAAAACCTAAGTTTGAACCCCTTTATAATCACTGTGAGGCTTGGTTGGGGGTGGGGTTTAGGTCTTAGCAGCGATGTAGACTTACAGTGTTGTTATTCATAATTAGTATTCACTATTACTACTCATAATTAGTATCGTACTTAGTATTATGCATCATTGGTATTCACGTAGTAATGCCAGGCATTCTAGTAAGTGCTTCCCAGCCACCCTATGAGGCAGGTACCATTTATTAGCACCATTGCACAGATGGGCCCCTGTGCCCGAAGCTGCTGTGTTGCTCATTCAAGGTCATACATAGACCTGAAGTGGTAGAGCTGATGGGCCCGGTTGCCCTGGTAGATCCAGGGTAGCTTGCGGTGATTGTAGGAGTGGGCTTAGGCCTAGTGGGGACAGTTCAATGAAGCTAGTGGCTCTTTGTAGAAGAGTGAGTTCTCTAGTTGTGTTTCTTTGTTTTCCCCTCTTCTCTTTGGACCAGGGCTCAGGGCTTTGGCTTAGGCAGCATCTCCTCTAGGCACTCAGTGCACTTTGAATATGCCTCTGCGCAAGCATTTCACATCGAGGCTAAGAGCTCAGGTTCTGAAGTCACATTCTGGGATTTTGATGCTCAGTTCTTCTGCTTCTCATCTCCTCATTTGTAAAATGGAGATCAATGGGAACCAGCAGTTCATAAGATTGTGATGATGATGTAATGAGATGATGTCTCTGAAGTACTTTGCATAATTATTGATGTACAGTAAGTGCCCTGTTGAATGTCAGTCACTGCTACCTGCCCCCCCCACCCCCGCCCCAACAACTGCCCCCAACAACTGCCCCACAGGCTGTGAGTTCCTTGAGAGCAACTCCCTCAAATTTTATTCCTAGCTGTTATTTTATCTCTGGCGTCTTGCCCAGCACCCACTAGTTAGTGAGCACTCCACATACCCGTTATATGGGGCAACAGATGCATCCATTGCATGTCCATTATATTAATACTAAGATCTTTGCATGTAAAGATGAACAGCAGCACCAGCAGGGAGACACTTTCTATGTTCTTTCCATACTCTTGGGGGTTGGTTAGTTTGGCGTCATTCATCATTTCTGATCTAGTCCCCTTGCTAACCATTTGTAAAGCCCTAGCCTAGGTGAGGGGTGACAGTCAGGGATCAGAGGGGAAATGGACCAGCGTGGTCTTCATCAGGCTTTGCTCTGTTAAGTCATTCTTTGATTCATTCAGAAAGCACTGATGAATGCCATGACCAGTTGCAGGTACTGCGGTCACCTGCTCACGCCTCTATTCCGAGTGCTGTGTTTAGAACAGACAAGTCCTGTGATTACATAACCTGGCTTCACAGGCGAGCTCTCTCAGGTGTCCTTTATGACTCAGGTTCTATTGGATTGGGCAGGGGGTTGTCTAACATGCTGCAGTCCCTGAGGACCTAGTCTAATCTGTCTTCACATCACAGACTGCTGGAAGCCAGAGGGACTTTAGAAACCTGTTTGTTAATAGACAAGGAGCTTGGAACTTGGAAAGTGAGTGTGACTTATTTGTGCTCACAGAGCTGGATATTGGTGAGGCTGGAACTGGAGCCCAGGTGTTCTGTTCACATTCCTGTAGTGTTTTCCCTTTGGCATTGGGCTGAGGCCAGTCGAGGAATCTCCAGACTTATGAGCTACTTCAGAAAGATTAAACAATAATGAAGGCGATAGTTACCATTTATTGACCATTCACTATGTACAATTTAAGCTCTTTACATATATTAAGTCACTTAATTCTCACAAGACAATTCTGTGGGTCAGGTACTGTTTTTGTTCCCATCTTGCAGCTAAGGAAACCAAAGCACAGATAGGTTAAGTAACTTGTCCACAATCACACAGCTAGGAAATGTCCATACTAGGACATGAACATAGGCAGTCTGGTTCTAGAGCCCATCACTATATCAATTTTTAACTTTTTATCATGGAAATGTTGAAGCATACATAGAAGGAGATCAATATAATGGATCCCAATTTCAATAATTATCTTTTTTTTTTTTTCTTCCTATTTTTGTTTCATTCCATTACCACTTACTCCTTCCCTCCTCTTCCTTTTTTGTCTGGAGTTAGAGCAATTTGACTGAAGCACACTCTACTCCACCACCCGATGGTGTACCCACCTAGTTTCTCTTGTTTCCCATATGTTCGCAGTATTGGAAAATGGCTCTGGTCTTCCGAATGGCCATACAGTGGGCAGAGAGGCTGGCTTATGTTTACGCAGAAGCTTCAGCAGGCACAGGTGGGTGCAGGGCTTTAGAAAATGATGGCATTTCAGTTAGTTCTAGGCCCTCTCAAGGGCCTGTGTTGCCCTGGCAGACCTAGTGAATAGTGAACTGGGAACTACCTGACATGTTAGTTCACCCAAAAGTATGTAAGGCTTAATTTCTAACAGATTAGAGTTCCTTTCCGTTCCTTTCTTTTTCTTGTTTCTTTTGACAAACCACAGTATATCAACAAAATTGACACTGATTCTTAAGTATCTTCTGATACCCAGTCCATAATCAGATTTTCCTGCTGCTCTCAAAAATATCTCTCCTTTAAAAGTTGGTTTATTAGAATCAGGATCCATTTAAATCCACACATTACATTTGATTGATAAATATCCTTAAATTTCTTTTAATCTGTAATAGTCTCCCATCTTTCTCTCTTTAAAAATGCCATTTAATTGTTGAAGATCCTGGTTGGCTACTTGTCCTGTAGAATTTTCCACACTGTGGACTTGGCTGATTACATACATCCTTATGGCATTTTTCTTATATATTTTCTGTGAATTGGTGACTTGAGAGATTCAAGCTTGTGTCTTCTTTTCTTTAAAGATTTATTTATTGTTTTTGACAGAGAGATACAGAGACAGAGAGAAGGGGGAGGGCCCAGAATAGTCTCCATAGTTGCACATCATCGGTTTTTCCACATAGTTTCATTCAACTGGTGGGTTTGGGGCTGCACAGGGCAGGAACTGGGCCGGGGTGAGAACCGAACTGGGAGTACCGGTACTCCCCAGTTCAGCATATGGGTCAGCACGGCTGGGGCCGGGATTTGATCCTCGGTCCCCGGGGCTGCCAAGTGAGCGCCTAACCCACTGAGCCATCCCGGCTTCCCCTCTTTTCCTTTTTTTGCAAGAAAGCATTCTAGGTGGTACCCTGTGCCCCATCAGGATAAAGCCCAGGCCAGTAATCATCACACTATCAGCCTCTTAGTACATTAAACCAGCTCCCTGGGGTAGTTCCTGAGTTGGACCTTGTTTAGGGTAGAATTTATTTGGAATGAATATGTAATAGCTAATAGGGTCAGAATGTATTCACAAAGCCAAAGGATGGTAAGGGATCATCTGGGTCACCTCTCCCATTTTGCAGGTGAGGACAATGGCTTGTCCAGGGCCACACAACTAAAAGTGACAAACAGTGACCTGACTTGTTTCTTGCCTCCCAGCCCAGCGTCTCCCATGTGCCTCAATCTTTGAAAATTTGTGAGACTCTTTCAGTTGCAAAAGCTAGAAACACAGCACAAAGTGGCTTAAAAAGGCGGAGGGAGGGAGGGGGAGAGAGAACTTACTTGGCTCAAACTAGAAAGTTGAAGAGTAGAGTCATTTAGGTACAGCTGTGTCCAGGGATTCAAATTGTGTCTTCAGAATTTAATCTTGCTGTCTCTCAGTTCTGCTTCCTTCTGTGTTGGCTTGATTCTTAGACTGGGGCTCTTCATGTGCTGGTCTGAGCAGTTCCAGGCTTCCCTCGTCCTGTAGCTAGCAACCCAGAAGAAAGAGGGGTTTTCTTTCCCAGTAGATGTAACAGAAGTTCTGGAATTGACTTGTTGGCCTGCCTTAGTTCACATGCCCATCCCTGGGCCAATCACTGTGGCTCCGGGTTGTGGGGCAAGGTGGATGGGAGGTGCTGATTGGTCAGGCTTGGGTTACAAACCATCCCTGGAGCACTTGGAGAGGCTCTCAGGTCAGTGCTCCTAATTACATGGACTGTGTAGAAGGATGGTTCTTCAAAGGACAACTGTGGTGCCATTCTAGAAGAGGAGGGACCTGGAGGTTGGGCAGACAAAAAAGAAATATAGGTGTATGTGTGTACATATAACTGATCAGCTCTCCCCAGCAGCTAACATCTGGATTCTGATTACAGGTGCAGTCTCTGCAAGCCACCTTTGGGACTTTTGAGTCCATCTTGAGAAGCTCCCAACATAAACAAGATCTCACAGAGAAAGTCGTGAAGCAAGGGGAGAGTGAGATCAACCGGATCAGTGAAGTTCTGCAAAAACTCCAGAATGAGATTCTCAAAGACCTCTCGGATGGGATCCACGTGGTGAAGGACGCCCGGGAGCGGGACTTCACGTCCCTGGAGAACACGGTGGAGGAGAGACTGACTGAGCTCACCAAGTCCATCAACGACAACATTGCCATCTTCACCGAGGTCCAAAAGAGGAGCCAGAAGGAAATCAACGACGTGAAGGCGAAAGTTGCCTCTCTGGAAAACGCCGAGGGGTACAAGCAGGATCTGAAAGCCTTGAAGGAAGTTGTGAAGGAGATACAAGCCTCTGTGAAGTCCAAAGGAAAGGACCTGGAGGCCCTGAGAAGCACTCTGCAGACCCTGGAGTCCGATGTCTACACTGAGGTCAAAGAGCTGGTGCACCTCAAACAGGAGCAGCAGAAGTTCCAGGAGGCGGCCGATTCCGAGCGCCTCACGCTGCAGGCGCTCACGGAGAAGGTTCTGCAGTCGGAGGAGTCCACGTCCCGCCTCCCCGAGGAGATGAGGAGACTCGAGGAGGAGCTGCGCCACCTGAAGGCCCAAGCCCTCAGGCCAGAAGAAGACAGCGGGGTGTTCAGAAACTCCGACGCCTTAGACGTGCTTGAGAGGAAGAGTCAGGGCCTGGACTCCCGGCTGCACACCGTGGAGGATGGAGTCCAGGCTGTGCAGGCGGCCTCGGCGCGGCACAGTGAGAGCCTGGGGGCCCTGCTGGCCAAGAGCGAGGAGTCCGAGCAGCGCCTGGCCGCCCTGCAGGAGCACCTGGAGCGCCTGAGCGCCTCGTCCTTGGAGGACAAGGGTGGCCTGGCCGGCACCGTGAGGAGCCTGGGGGAGGCCCAGCTCTCGCTCTACAGCGACGTGGAGGAGCTGAAGAGAAGCGTGGGCGAGCTGCCCAGCACCGTAGACGAGCTCCAGAAGGTCCAAGAGCAAGTCCACACGCTGCTGGGTCAGGACCAGGCCCAGGCGGCCCGCTTGCCCCAGGACTTCCTGGATAGACTCTCTTCCCTTGACCACCTCAAATCCTCAGTCAGCCAAGTGGAATCGGACTTGAAAATGCTCAGGACTGCCGTGGACAGCTTGGTGGCCTACTCAGTGAAAATCGAAACCAACGAGAACAACCTGGAATCAGCCAAGGGTTTGCTCGATGACCTGAGGAGCGACCTGGATAGGCTGTTTGTGAAGGTTGAAAAAATTCATGAGAAAGTCTAAATGAAGGGTGTGCACAGGGCGCGGATTGACAGTTCAATTTCTCATGACCAAAAAAATGTGTTGTTTTCTCCCTTGCACCCCCCCCCCCCCCCCCCCCCCCCCCCCGCCCCCCAGTCTGGTCCCTCTTAAAGAGCAGTGGATGCCACTTGTAACACCAAGGCATTTTATACTTTTGTGCCGGGTTAATTTATTTACAATGATTACACCACTGGTTCTCAAGTTCTCTGCTTCCGCTTTCGGTTGGTTTCCTGAAGGCCCAGCCCCTGTGAACAGAGGTGCCTTTTAGCAGGGATGTCTCTGGTGTCAGAGAAGAACGGTGATGGCTTCAGTTGAGGATTAACAGAAGCAGATTAACCTCAGAAATGCCTGGCTGGCCGGCAGATTTCAAGTACAGGAAGTGGGGGGAGGAGGTATTTTTCTTTCTAATTGCCTTTAAGGAGATTTTATTGTTTTTATACTTCCGGCCGAAGTTTTCATGAGATGGCCCTCACTTCTTGTCTTCCACTTTGAAACTGGTGAAAACTCACAGATCTCAGCTCTGAATGGGGCGGGGGACGGGCCCCGTGTTTTTTAGTTGAAAAGCAGCAGCTGCGTGGCAGTCTTGGCGGTGTGGGTGTCTTTTCCTTTCCTGACTCATCCCAGTGACTCAAAGGTAACTATGCAAAGAATCCAGAGGGTTCTGAATGTGGAGGCACAACACCCCAGAACCCCCTGGGGCCCGCCTGGGCCACCTGGTAGGGTCCCTAAATCATGCGTAGGTTTAGAGTCCCTGAAAGGGGAGTCCTTGGAGTCTTTCAGGAAATGTATTGGGCGGGGGAGGGTTGTCCACAAAGCCAGGGGCCGTGGCCGTGCGGAGTGGAGGCGGAGGCGCTGTGTTACCACCATGTCCGTGAAGCGCTCTGCTGACAGCGGCCCCCGTGTGAGGAGCGCGTGCGTTCCCTGTAGCTGTTGGCTGTTTCCCGTCCCCTTCGAGCTGTGCTGTTCTTTCATGGCTGTCTTGCCCTTCAAAAAGGAAAAAAAAAAAAAAAAAAGGTTTTGTTTAGTTTACTGTGAAATGAACTGTATGGCTTATTTACAGTATTTTTAATTCTTAATAAACACTTGAGCTTTCTTATGACTTTTCCAGTGTGGTTGCTTCCTGAGAATTTAGCGATTGTGATGTATTTTATCATCGTGTAGTAGTCAGGATTAGAAAGATAGGTGACTTCAGTTTTTGGACTTTTTCCTGGCCCCCCCCCCCCCAATTGTAAAATCAAGATGGCTTTACCCTTAGGCTCGGGAATGTACTTTTCATTGACTTATTAACAGGTTTGTTTATAGGTCATTGCTTGACCCCAACACTTGTTAGCTACGACACAGGGTCTCAACCTTGACTACCTTTCAGAATCCTCTGGGGGAGCTTTCAAAAACGCCTGGGCCCGCCCCTACGGATGCGAATGCAGTGGGTAGAAAGAGGGCTGGCACTAGAATTGTAAAGGCACCCTAGCTGATTCTAATGTGCAGCCAGGCTGGCGAAGCCCCGTGTCAGACCATCTTGGAGACCTTTGACCCCAGTGCAAACCTGAGCATGTTTACCTCCCAGGTTGCCCTTCACCTAACAGCTAATAAAAGGATGTGCATCGAGGACCCGTGTGCCAGCATCGTGCTAAGTGCTTTGTAGCCTCCGTTCACGCCTAACCTTCCCAGGAGGTAGGTGGTCCCATTTTCCATTTTCCAGAGGGGCAGCAGGCTGAGAGGCATCATGCAAGATCCTTTGCTAGGAAGTGGCAGGGCTGAGATTTGAACCCAGTCCCTCTCGACTGTGACAGCACCCTTCCCCTCCAACAAGCACCAGTACGGGGCCACACTGATGTGTGCAGCACCTGCTGTCCCATTTCAGAGCCGGAGGCTGCATGAGCTCTTTTCTCTCCCACCTAGAAAGCAGCAAGCGGCCAGGACCTGAGTGCATTTGTGGCTTTCTGCCCTCCTGTCGGGCCAGAGGGCCCTCCGCTCTGAACGTCCTCTGCCAATCATTCCAGGTCCCTGAGGCGTCCTCTCTAAGGCTGCCCAGCTCTGCGCATGATGTTTTTCCCACACCAGGATGAGCCCTTTAATAGATGATAGAAATCATGCGGGTTTTTATTTTAACATCTAAGAGTTGCTACATAGGCTTTAGTAACTAGTTGTGCCCTTGTTTGGGGAGGCAATTGAGCAGCATAAACCCCCATGCATGGAGAGAGTTACATTCTCTTGGTTCCTTCTCAGGTGGGCCGATTGCATCAGGAATGTGCTTGTTCTTCTGGCCATAATTTCTGAAGTCTAAAACCTCAGACTGTAGAGTGGTTTAATAAATTCTCATTTAATATTATAGTAATATAAGGGTCAGAGAAGTAATCAAATATCAATTCAAAGGGGGAAATAATAGGAGTGCGTTTTGCATTCACACATTCCTGATGGTGGGGCAGTTAGAGCTAGATCTTACCCCAAATAACAGTCACAGTTCAGGCCTGTTCACATGTCTACTCATTCATTCAGTGAACATTTATTGAGCCCAGAGCCAGACGTTTTGCTGAGCATCAGTGAATTCAAACTGTACATGACAGATCCTTGTCCTGTTACTGGGTGTAATGGGGCACGGAGGAGGGAGTGGCCAGTTCTGCCAGGGTCGGGCCAGGGGTGGTTAGAACAGGTTTACAGAGGCCTGTGGGAAGTTCCCTGGAATGCTACCATGAAGGATGAGAACCTTTGGGAAACAGGGTTGCCGTGCCCTTTGAACAGGGACTATGCACAGTTTATGGAAGGAGCTGATTAAATTGCAGATGATCCAGCACCATGGTCAGAGGCTGCGGTGACATTTCCCAGGCTAGACAATCAGCATGCTGGTGACAAGGCTATTCTACCACTTCCCAGAGTGTTCCTGAGAATGGAGATGGTGGTGAGGAGAATGATGGTGATACCAACGATGCCTCACAGGGTGGTGGTGAGGGGTGAATGAGGTTGTGGGTGGAGAGGGTTTAGCTCAGCATACCATCTGGTACATAGTACGGGTTTCAGGGCTTTCTCCTGTGCAGCCATACTGGAGGTTAAAAGATTGAAATACCTACGCGTCGCTTGGTAAATAGCTATAGCTGTGAGCCCCCTGAGGGCCTCCATCGGGATCTCTAGACCCCTTCACAGTCCAGCAACTAGTAGGTTAACACCTTGGCATTGCAGGGGCATCCAGTACCTTGCACCAAGCCTGTGGCCAGCATTAGTTCTAATGGGGGGGGGGGGGCTCATGCTTTACCAGTGGTTAAATATTTCAAAGTCCTCCTATATCTTCCTTAAACCATTCCTCTGAGCTACTGATCTGTTTTTCCATTAACATCTGGGTACCCCATCCCTTCCAGACATCTCACAGGGTTCCAAACTCATGCCATTTCCCTCCAGAGTAAGTAGAACCCCGGCTCCCTTCATTGCTTGAGCTGGCTCTCGGGACTCGCTCCCTGTCTCCCTGCCTCTCCCTTTTCCTGCCTTTACACATCCACTTGGGTTGAAGCCCTGGCCCTGTCACCCATGTCCCACTTGTCCCAGCCTTCTCTCCGTCCTGTCACCAGATGATGCCCGAATTCCAGCAGCACCCCTTCTCTGCACCCCTGCTCATTAACGGAGAACGGAGACATGATTCATGCACTGAAGAGTAGTCACTTGGTATTCAGACAGCAGCACTCTTTGCTGGACATCTAAGAGATGATTAAGAACCAGACACGTACACTTCCTTGCCTTCATGATGCCTGTGGTCCAGTTGGGAGAAGATTAGCAGCAAATATGGAAGGAAACGGCTCTAAATGTACAAATTGCAGTATGTGTCTTGAGGGACAGGAACAGCCGCTAACTGGCTTCCCTGTCTCTAGACAGGCTCCCATGCAGGGAATTCCCCTTAGGTGACCAGTGTGGCCTTTTGAGAAAGATCTGCCTGTGTCACTTCCCCATTAAATCCTTCAGGGTTCCCCTTTGGCTTCAGAAGAAAATCCCAGCTCCATGGTGTGGCTGGGAAGGAACTTTCTGATTGCTCTTTCCCGTTCCTATCCAGCCTCATCTTCCATGGATTCTGCTCATAGTGACACTGACAAACTGAACCGTTTTTCATGCGTCTCTTGCTCAGTCACCTCAGTGCCTTTGCACACTCTTCTTCCTACTCAGAGCTCCCTGCCGCCCCATACCTAAACCATTGGCTGAATCTGGAAGCTCTTCCTATGAGCTGCAGGCTTCTTGCTATGACAGTGCTCCTTTCTCTGCGCTGTGATTACTTGCTTGTCTGCCCACAGGATGTTGCACCCCATGGAGAGAGGGTTGTGTCTTTGATCTCTGTAGCCACAGAGATCTCACTGTGCTTGGCCCACATCAGCAACAACAGAGATAACTAACATTTACGGAGCCATTACTACATGCCGACACTGTCCCAAGGGCTGTGCAAGGATAAACATTCAAATTGTTACAGTAGTGAAGGTACTATTAGTATCTTCATTTTACAGGTGGAGAAACTGAGGCACAAAGGAGTTAAATAACTTGTTCCAAGTTCTTAACTAGTCACAGACAGGAAGCGGTAGGGCAAGGTTTAGAACCCAGTTAATTATCTAAGTAAAAAACCTGTGCTGCAAAGTAGTCTAGAACTGGTTTCTTTTCTTCACTTAACCCTTTGCAGTCCAATTTCGGACCTCGTCCAACATTGTACTTTTCCTCTTCCCCTCCGGCGTCAGACGATGTCTGACACTGTAAAAAATAAATCACCATTTATGTTCATATTATGTTTTTCTCCTTTCAAACTATAGTATAGTAATAGAAATCCACCGACCTCTTTCCCGGCCAAAATAAATTGGAGTTGGGGGGGGATGTGGGTTGCATAAAAATTGGATTGGAAAGGGTTAAAAACACTGCACACTTTGGGGGTTTACTTTTTATTGAAGCATCCTTTGTGTGCTTTAGGGCATACATGTCTGAAGTATACAGCCAAATAAATTAATGTACATGATACATCACGTACTGCCAGATCAAGATATGCGACACTTCCAGCCCTCCCGAGGCTTCCTACACCTGTAGTCAGTATCCCACAAGGTCACCACTGTTCTGACTGCTGTCACCATAGACCACTTTGACCCATTTTTGAATTTCAATTAAATGGAATCAGACCAGATAAAGTTTTCCTTTAAGAAAAACAACAGCTTTACTGAGAGATAATTCATATGTCATAAAATCCACCCTATTAAAATGTGTACTTGATCTTAGTATAGTCCCAGGAGGCTGGAGACATTCCCATCTTGATCCATCTTGCCCCTGTCACATATAACAAATATGTAGCACACGGGTGTTCAATAAACAGCAGCTGTTCGAGGGCACAGGGACCTTGGAATTGGGCAAAGCATTTTTGGGTCTCTATTTTGCTGAAAGAAAGGAGGGTGAAGTGTGATGAAAATGTTCTTCCTCTTGCCTCTCAGGCTGGGTCCACAGTGGGCACTGGTGAAGACCACAGAGGCGCTGCCTGCCCTCCTGCTCCTCGGGCTAGGTTTGGTCGAGGGGTTGAGCCCACAGCGGCTATTGATGAACTGGGCACTGAGCTGCGTCTACTCTGGGAGATGAGATGAAAGGTGAGCTCTCCTTCCTTGGACACACAGGGGATGCAGACAAGTGAGTGACATCATGTACAGTGGTAAAGGGACACACACATAGGAAGGACTGATGAAGTCCTGGACCTGTGTTTCTGATGTGGCCTGCCCAGCTTCCAGCACTTCTTCGTGTGGTGACAACGCCTTTATGTTTCATTTGAGAATCACCCCTTCCCTGGCTCTGATGAGACTGACTAGCATGAGCATGTGGCCCAAGTTTGGCCAATGAGAAATCCCAGTCTCCCGGTTGGGCTTGTTCAAGATGAACACATGTTCCAATGGGCTCCATTGACTTTTGCTGGAACTTTCCAGAAAGGGGTGGTCTCAATCCCCTGGGGCTGGTAAGCTGGTAGGATATAAGCCCAGAGCCACTAGGGGCCAGCACACATGGAGAGACCACTGAGAATGAAGCCAGCACAGAAGAAAGCAGAGTCAAGAGAGGGCATGAGACAAGTTCCTGATGACATCGTATGAGTGCCTGGATCCAGCCGTGCCTGAAGCTCTTGTTTGGCCGTGTTCTTCACCACATGGAAACTTATACCACTTTTATATGTGTACAAGGTGACAGGAAGCCATGTGAAGAAAGGGCAGGGCAGCCCAGCTAGTGACTAAAAAAATTTTCAACACCTAAAATGTCTGGCAACCTGATCAATAACTACATTGTCACTTGTTCATACAATAGACCCCAAGACAATAATAAAAATGAATAAATCAAAATCCTGTGTGTCTGTGAAGAGGAACCCCTCAACTAAAATGCTGAGTGAAAAGAAACAAGGTGCTAAAGAAAATATAGTATGAAAACTTGCACAGAAAATTAAGGAGCCATGGAAAATAATGTAATATATTATAATAGAAGTAAAGAAATGACTAGGAGACAGAATATCCAAATTTGGGTTGTTTAATTTCTTAGGCTAAGTGGGGGCTACTTGGACATTTGTGATATTATTTCTAATACTTTTTTCTTCTTTCAACATTTAATTATGAAAATTCAAACAGAAAAATTGGAAGATTTGCTCAGTGAGCACTCATATCTTTACTACTTAGATAGCAGAATCAACATTTTGCTGTATTTACTTAATATATATATATATCCATTTCTCTATACTCTTGATACCGTTTTATATGTCAGAAATATTTATAATTAAAAGTCTTTAAAAAGGGGGAAAAAACACATAGGCAAAAGCTCACACATTTATTTCTAAAAATAGTACAGATCAGAAAATAAGTCCTGCCCTCCATACACTTCATGAAATGCTATATTTAAACATGATTCATTCATTTTTATACAAACAATAGCTAAATATCCATATGGTGGGCCTTAGAGAGCTGAGGCTGAAAGGGGTTCCAATCTAACTCCCTTATTTTATAGATGGGAAGACTGTTTCTCAGAAAGAGGACATTGCTCCCCCAAGCTCACAAACTCCTGTTAAGGAGCCAGGGCTTGGTTCCTTCTCATCTCCCCCACTATTTGTTTTGGCTCCACCCCAGGACCAAACACAGATCTGAAAAGTCCAGGAGGCAGCAAAGGCAGGGCAGCTGAGTTCCTGCAGGCAGCGAACTGCATTCTGGGTGGGAAGGGAGTGGTCCCTTGGCCCAACTGAGCATATGGGCCATGAACACCACAAGCAATGCCTGTTGAGCAATGGGCTGTGGGGAAACCATGGCCTATCTGTTTTTGAATACCTAGTGATGTTCTGTTGAAATGCCTGTTACTAATCAGGTGTAGCTGCCCTGTGTTAAGACTGTCCCACAGAGTCACTTAGAAACGTCAGAACATAGGTCTTTCTTTCTTGTTCTCTGGTAGGGTCCTGGTTTGCTCTCCTGCGGGGAGGCCCCAGCTGGAATTGTAAAGACAGTGGGCAGGGAAGAAATGGACCTAGGTTCAGGAAGCTGGTCCTGGTTCTAGTCGTCGTGCCTGTGTTGCCTTGGATAATTCACCTTATCTCTCTCTTGGCCTCTCTTGGCCTATCTGTAAAGTGAGGTGGGTGATAAAATTATCTCCAGGTTTTCTTCCGGCTCCAACTTTGACTCTATCATCGTAATGATTCTTTGTGAGCTTCCTGTGGGCAGCAGGAGGCCTAAGGGGAAAGGACAAGAAGGTGGGCAAATCTCTGGGGGGCAGAGATGACTTCTGTCCTAACCAAGGCTGGATTCCTAGCACCCATCAGTGTCTGGTCAAATATTTTCTTTCCTTTTTGGGGTGGGACCAGTGATTTGTTAGATTCGTTATTGGGGACAGTTGCCAGGCTGGGCTGACATCTTGCACAACCTCATCTGCAGTCCGTTTACTTTCAGAAGATGCCTGGGTGCACCAGGAACAAATCTGAAGCAGCTCAAACTTTTGAACTTTCGGCTGTGGCGTGGTCCCCAATCAGCAGGGCTAGGGGCCGTCGGAACCAGAGATAGGAAGTGAGAACTTAGCTCCATCTAGTGTCTGAGTTTGGGGATCACAAGGGTGAGTTGTTTTTTTTTTTAGCTATTATGTTTTAGAAGAGGGATAAATCCAGTTGCACCATTAAAATATACAAAGAAAATGACTATTTAAAAGGCCTATGAGTGTATTTTTATGCTGACATAAACACTTTGTAATTTGCATACTCTCCCCCTCATTGCGTCCCTCTGAAAATCTATAATGATGAAGGGTTTTGTCAATAGGAATCTTTTGTTAGGACAGAAGGCCCTGAGGAGGGCCTTTGTCCTTCTCAGGTCCAGCTAGTTCAGAAAGAAGGGCAGGCACTGACCCTGAGAGCAGCTCAGTCCAGTGTTGCATGCTTAGTCATTTACATAAATAGTAGCAGTAGCTACCCGTGATTGTGTCTCTGTGTCATGCATCAGGCTGAACACATTTATTGTATCTCACTTAATCCTCGTGATTATCCTAGGGAGTAAGAACAGCTGTCTCTGATTTACTGGTCAGCCACTGCAGCTAAGAAAGGTTTATGAATTTGCCCTGGGATCACATAGTAAGTGGCAGGACCATGATTCAATCACGGGTCTGTCTCTAATGGCTGTTTTCTGTACACTAAAACAACAACAACAACAACAAAAACCCACGCACACTCTCTTTTCTATATACAGTGTAGTGATAGAATCAGCATCCCCTAATGTCGAAGAATACAACTCACTCCATATACTTGTACTGTGCACATAATACTTACTGGTGGTTAAGAAACTGGGTTCTGGAGCCAGACCATCAACATTCCAATCCCAGCATACCAGTTTCCACCTATCTGTCTGATGTAGAGAAAGCTATTGAAGTGCTCTGTGCTTGTTCCCCATTATAAATGGGGTTGATGCTAATGGCAAGACCTACCGTACTTTAGAGGGCTGTGTGAGGCTTAAAAGAGTTACTACATCTAAGGTGCTTAGAACAGTGCTCATCATGTAGTAAGGTGTTCAGTATAGTTTATTTCTTTCTAAAGATTTATTTTTATTGTTTTTGACAGAGAGAGAGAGAGAGAGAGAGAGAGAGAGAGAGAGATACAGAGATACAGAGATACAGACAGAGAGAAGGGGGAGGACCCAGAACAGTCTCCATAGTTGCACATCATTGGTTTTTCCACACAGTTTCATTCCACAGGTGGGCACGGGGCTGCACAAGGCAGGAACTGGGCCAGGGTCTCATCCTGGTGAGAACTGAACTGGGGGCACACCCCAGTTCAGTATATGGATCTGCAAGTGCAGGGGCCGGGATTCAATCCTCAGTCCCTGGGGCTGCAAAGTGAGCACTTAACCCACTGAGCCATCCCAGCTCCCCCCCCCCTTTTTTTTTTAAGATTTATTTTTATTGTTAGTATTTTTCTTAAAAATTGACTATAAGGTAGGGAGTTGAGAATGTGAGGCATGTGAGATGAGTCTGCCTATAGTTGGCCAGCACTATATGGAGAGGTGCAAGAGAGAGCAAATGGGGTTTGCAAAGAGAGACACAGTCTAGACTAGAGCTTCAGCCCCTGGAGCCCCTCTGCAGAGAAAGCCTGCCCCAAGGGGTGTCAGATCCTCAATACAGTCTTGAAAGACCAGATGTACACCAAAAAGGCAATTTCCCTCCACTGCCAGCAGAGAGCAGCGTAGCGCAGAGGACAGAGAAGGGGCGAGTCGCCAGAGCTGCAGGGCCTAATCCAGCCTGCTGGGAAGGAGCTGTGATATGCAAAATAAACTTGTTCAGGTTTTCCCTGATGGCCCCTTCCAGCTCTAGGGTTTTGTGTTCCTGTTGGGAGAGAATTGGAATGAATTAGCCAAGATCTCCATCTAGGCTTATGTAAGGAAGAAATCAGAAGGAGGGCAGAGGGGGTGGGCGATTCAGGATGGGGTTGGGTGTGCAGCTGGGAAGTTTCATTTGTGGGGGCTCAAATCTCTCTAAGTGAATCTAGAATGGGGAAAACGCCTTCAAAACATCTCTTAGGGTCATGTGCTGGAATGGAGCTGGGCAGCTCATCAAACCACCTCAAGATCTTTGGAATCCACCATTACATCTTTCCTTGTTGGGGTGAAAGCTTAATCCCAAAGAAACAATTAAAGTTACAAATGCCACACACCACACACTGGTGGTTTGCCCACCTCTGCATTTTGTAATAGCAGAGCCTGTTTTTCTTCTGGGTGGAAATTCCTTCCAGAAATGGCTTCATGCTGAGTTGGTGGTGGCCTCAGGGTGCCCCTTGGCAGAGAGAAAAAGTGAAGTCAGTGGGCAAAGCTGTTTTGCCTCAGCTCAGCTCCACAGGTCATGCCTGGCTATGCCTTTGGAAGCCCCATTGGAATCCTGGGGTCCCCCACTCTTTTCAGGAAGAGGATTTTTGTTTTTATTGCTAAATTTATTGGGGTGACAGTGGTTAGTAAAATTTACATAGGTTCCAGGTATACAGTTCTATAGTAAGAAAGAGGCTTTTTGTCCATTGGAGTCATTTCACTGGGCTTCCCAGAAGTCAGGGGCAGTGTGCTTATGTCTTAAGAGACCACTAAGGGTCTAGCTTGTCATTAAGAGACGAATGGGTATTTTTAGTGGATCGGCGTATATGCATCTCCATTGGCCTCTAATGCTGCCAGACGCACCCCAAAGCCAGCTGCAGGAGTGTGAACTCTGTGCAGGTGAGCCCTGAGGAGGAGCCTCCTACCACGCTTCCCATTTTCCAGCCTATTCCTGCATTCGGGGGCTGTGGGCCTCCAGCCTCACTTCCCATTATTACCCTTGGATTTCTTGGAGCCAGTGGGGGCAAGATGGCCTCGTGGCTTGGAACACAGGCTCTGGGCTGGATTGCGTGGGTGTGTGTGACTCGGGGCAAGTTCCTCACCTGTGAATGGAGGTGATTAGAACAGTACTTACTTCACAAAGATTTGTGTGTGTGTGTGTGTGTGTGTGTGTGATTAAAGTGCTTAGAGCATTATAAGGAGGCACCTGATGAAGATTTGTTGAAAATATGCATTCCTAGCTACATTATAGAGAGTAATGTATACAGAGAAAAAAAACCCCAGGAGAAAGCACATTAAAAAATCCCAGTCATTATCTCTGGTTATGTGCCTGGCTAAGGTGGAGGAAAGGGGGTGAATTTACGCACGTGTCTGAAACAACTAAATACTAAGTACATAGCAAGTGCTTATGAAATGTTTGCTGATATTGTTTTCAGGTTCTAGATCAGGGATGTCCAACCTTGTGGCTTCCCTGGGCCACATTGAAAGAAGAAGAATTCTCTGGGGTCACACATAAAATACACTCACACTTACGATAGCTGATGAACTAAAAACAACAACGAAAACAAAAAATCGCAAAAACATCTCCTCCTGCTTTGAGAAAGTTTATGAATTTGTGTTGGGCTGCATTCAAAGCCGTCCTGGGCCGCGTGCGGGACAAGCCTGCTCTAGTGTATGTATTTCTCACAACAAGTGTGTGGAGCATGTTACATTATTCGTCTCATTTCACAGCTGAGGAAATAGCGGCTCAGAGCGTTGACATGACTTGACTAAGGTCCCTTCGTGAGTCAGCTGGAGAATTGAGACGCACACGTTCTGGAGGCTGTGTTCTGGACCACTGTGCCAGCCTGCCTGAGTGTGTCACCACATGTCCAGTAATCTGTGCTGAGCCAATGGCCCGAGCACCCACAGTGAGCCACTCTGCACCCTCCCCCTCATCTCCTGCATCTTCAGCCTTCTCTCTTGGCTCTGTCCAGTCAAGTCTCGAATGTGTTCATCTCTCACCCTTTCGGGAAAAACAAGGAAAACACAAAAACCTCTAGTGCCCAGCCCACCTCATGCCACCACCCCACAGGCGAACTCCTTCCAGTCACCTGTGCTTGTCTCCTTTCCTCCCTCTTCAGTCCCCTCTCTCTGAATCCCACTCTGCTGTCAGAACAGAGCCTGCTGAAGTCACCACTGGCTTCCAAGACCCAAGACTTTCCATCCTCATCTCTCGACCTCAGACCTGTGTTTAATACCAGTGCCCATTCCCACCCTTGGCATCCACACTACTTCACGCTTCTGGTTTTCTTCTCACTTCCTTGGCCACTCCCTTTTGGGATCTGTGTGGGCTTCTCTTTCTCGACCAGACCTAAGGTCTTGGTCATGGGCTGTCCTGTGTCCTTGCTTCTTTTCTTCGTAGGTGATGCCATCTATTCCTGCCACCTCTACAGGCTGAGGACACCAAGGTTTTTTTCTCTTGCCCAGACCTCTCTCCTGAGTCCTGGCTCAGCTCTGCTTAAATGTGCACTTGACATTTCTACCTGGATGTCTAAAGACCTCCCAGAGAACTCTGTCATTGGAATACCCTTTCTTTGGGGGGAAGAGGTACACGGAGCCTCTCTTCTAGTTCTCGGCCAGGCACCGACGCCCTAAGCTTAGTCTGTGCAGTGCAGAGATAATTAGAGGTTATTTCCACAGGGCTTGAAGAAATCGACCGTCCAGCAGCTGTCCAGGGTGGTGGTACCCCTGGCAGCATCGACAACAGCCTGATTTCATGTGAATTTTGTTTCCTCTTGTCTGAATATTTTCAGTGACTGGATCTGTGGTCTTCTGATGAATCAGTGAGCCCTAAGATATTTTTCCAAGCTAGGGTTGTTTTGTGTTGACTGCAGCCAAAACTCATGAAAGGTACAAGCTTATTAAATTAATTGTGCCCTCAATGAGCCCATTATCTCTCTTCCTCCCTCTGTTTCCTTCCTTCCTTCCTTCCTTGCCACTGTCTCTCCCATTCCCCTTTTTCCTTCTTCACCTCCATTATCAACCTACCCTCCCTTCTCCTTACACAAGACGCTCCTCTTCTTTATATCACTATTTCGTGGTCTGTGATTTCAAAGTACGTGGTCTTAAGAAGTGCCTGGCTGACTCCAGGGCTCTCCTGGTAGGCAGTTTCCAGGGCTCCCCCAGCCCCAGCCCCAGGCCTGCCTCTCATTTCTGCCCTGCCCACCTGCCTCAGCCCACTCCTTTTCTCTCTCCCCCAACCCTCAGCCTTTGCTGAATATGAGGCAGGGCCACCTTTAGCAGGTGTGTCCCTGGCGACCTGTCTTGCTGCCAAAAAAAAAAAAAATGTTCCTGGTGCCAGATAAGCACTGTCTTCATGGCAGAATGTTTATGGAACCTTGCCTCAGAAAAATCTGGAGCCTAGTGGTTTTAACCATGGGGTGGGATCCGGAAAAATCACTTTTTATTTGCACTTTCTCCAAGGAACTTTCTCAAAAGCAACGGGAAATTACATTGTTTATGGAGAAAAAAAGAAAAACACATGAACCCACCAATAACACAGGGTAATTACAGAGGACGAGGGAAACACTGTCAGATTGTGTTGTTGTTGTCCCTAGCACTTTTCATATGGGATGCAGAATGGCCGTGGCTATGCTAAATTCCTGTGGATGGTCCCATCTTTGCCAGGAGGGATCTGGTTGGTTCTCAGTAAGGAGGGAAAGCTTGTGTGGTTGTTGGAAAGATCACAATTCTTTGACCTTCAGGCTCTGGGTGTCCTGGGGGAGCTGTGATTCTGAATCTCCCTGTTCAGTCTCGGTGACATTTGGCTCTGGTCTAATGAAGGTGCAGTGACCCTTGACCCCTGGGTAATAAAGCCCTGTGTTTGTACTTCTTTCCTCTGCCAGAGCTTGAACTACTTGCTAGCCTGCCTCGTCACTCACCTTAAACAAGCTTGTCCAACCCACAGCCTGTGAGCCGCATGCGGCCCAGGACGGCTTTGAATGCGGCCCAACACTAAACCGTAAACTTTCTTAAAATATGAGATTTTGCTTTTTTTTTTTTTAGCTTATCAGCTGTCGTTAGTGTGAGTGTATTTTATGTGTGGCCCAGGACAATTCTGCTTCCAAGGTGGCCCCAAGAAGCCCAAAGTTGGACAGCCCTGCCCTAAATGGTCTTTATGGAGTGAGAACAACCAGGCAGAGAGCTGCTTAAAGAACTTTCACCAAGGGGGCTTATATCAGGTTCCTGTTGCTGCTACACCAATGCCCACAACCTTAGTGCCTTAAACCCACACAAATTTATGCTCCTACAGTTCTGGAAGTCACAGTCCCAAACGGGTCTCCAGGGGCTGAAATCAAGGGGTTGGCAGAGCTGTGCTCCTTCGGGAGGAGACTGCTTCTTTGCCTTTTCCAGCTTCTAAAAGCTAGCCACCCACAGTCCTTGGCTCGTGCCCCACCACCCTTCCATCTTCAAAGCCAGTGGTGTGGCATCTTCAAGTGGACTCAAGTGCATTCCTTCTCTGACTCTTTTAAGGGCCCCTGTCATTACACTGGACTCATCTGGATAATCCAGAATTCTCTCCCCATCTCAAAAGCTTTACCTTCCTCACAGTTGCAAACTCCCCTTTGCCATGTAAGGTGACATAGTCACAGGCTTCAGGGGTCAGCTCGTAGACATGTTTGGGGACCATTATCCTGTCTACCGTAGGCCCCTTTGAAAAGCAGCTGTCTTAGGTCATGAGATGAGACTCAGCGGACAGAAGGGACTGGCTTTAAGCTGGAAAGTCATGGACTGGGACGGGATTTGCATCCTAGTAGGGCTCTTGGTCTTTTTGTGACATTAGGATTGGAGGGTGAATTTCTGAGGGGGACTGAGACCCTGGCACTACAAACCTTAACCTTTTTAGAGTGGAAGCAACAATTGCTGAAAAAATGATAGAGACTATATATTGAGCTTCCTTTTGTACAAAGGCTATGATTTTATAAAATCACTTCCAAAACACCGTGCAGTAGGGACAGTTATTAGCTCCCCTCTACAACTAAGACCAAGACTAAGGGAGATTAAATAATTGGCTCAGGAAAGCAGTGAAAACGGGGTGGAATGTTGGGTCTGTCTGACTTCAAAACCCATGTTCTTAATACCTGTGGTAAAAAAGAGGACTCATAGAACACTTTGCTGGTGGGAGAACATTTTGCTAGTCCTCCTATTTTACCTGCAAGGCTGAGTTAATTTGTAGCGTTTAGAGGACAGAACACAGAATTATAGAGACGTTCTAGGAACAGAGAAGTAGAATACCTTGCCCACTGTCACACAGCTAGGCACAGGCAAAGCCAAGAAGAGATACCTGAAGAAATCCAAGTGCTGGGACCTCGGTGTCAAGGCTTATTTAGGGTAAGAAATGGATGCTGGTAGAATTGGCTCCTTCATTCCTCATCCTTCTCCAGAGGAGAGAGAAGAACACACAGAGATGTCACCTGAACTGAAGATGGCAGGCTAACGTCCAGCACCCTCCCCACGGCCAGCAAAGCCCTCCATGATTACCTGGCCCCTGCCCTCCAAGCATGTCTCCTACCTCTGTCCCTGGGCTGGCCATGCCCCAGCACACTGACCTTCCCTCAGTTATGCCAGTACTGCCAATCCTCTGCCTCAGGGCCTTTGCCCTTGTGAACACACTGGCTCAGTTCTTCCATGGCTGACAATCTTTTGCCATTCAGACTTGTCACCTCAAATGTCACCTCCTCAAGAAGCCTTCCCTGACCACCCGATCAAAATTGCCACAGCACTTCCCACCTGTCAACATCGCTCTCTGTCATGTAACACAGTAAATGCCTCACTGCATGTACTGCTATTTGACTTTATTTATTTACTTTTTTATGATTCGTCTCTTCCCTTAATACTCTTCATTGAGTGCAAGGGGGCCCGGTTTGATTATTTTCAGCTAGTCCTTGCTGCATGGTATGCCCTGGATACATGTTTGTGAATGAATGAATGAGTTGACAGGTGAACAAAGGTGCAGGGGAGACAGAGGAAGGGACTCTTGGTGGAGGGGACAGCTTTCTCAGAGACATAGGGTTTGGTCAGCCATCTGCTGTGGCCGGAATATCAATGTCGACATGGACAGGGGAGGAGATGAGTCCTCGAGATGGGCGGGGCCCGCTCACACAGGCTCTTGTCTGGTGACCTGAAGAGCTTGACACTTATCCCAACCGAGATGGAAAATCCCCGGAGGATTCTGGGCAGGGATGTGTCCTCGTCAGAGTCTCATGCTTTACAGGCCACTTTGGCTGAGGATGAAGCGTGGATTAGATCGGGGTGAGGCTGGAGGCAGGATAACAGTCCCGATGAAGGAGTAAGCCTGGATACGTGGTTTAGTCTGGAAATGAAGCCAATGGTTTGGGAGCGGCTCCTGTAATTTATACTTTTATACGTGTATAGGTTGGTCCTTCAGCCACACTGGCCTCCTTGCTGTTGGTAGCAGGTGCTGTCGGTGGCCTGGCCCTAGCCTCTGTCCCTCCCCATCCCTATTCATGCCTGAGGCACCCTGGCAGGGAGCAGACACCCACAGTTCTGCCTGCTGCCTTGTCTGGAGTTAACACCTGGGGGCAGCCTCAACCAATAGCCAGTGCAGGTGGATAACCACCTCAGAGGAAGCCCTCTGAGGCATAGCCTACACCATCTCCCAGATGTCCCCAGTGACATGGAGCCCCAGGGGTACCTGCTCTTGAAAGAACCCTTCTCTCCCTTCCCTGTCTCCCTTCCTCACTTCCTTCTAAGTGTTTTTGGGATTGACTGTGAATGAAATCCCTGACATTCACATCCTTGCCTAAGAGTCTGCTTCTAGGGGTTTCCGTCCTAAGACACTATTCTTCATACCTCATTGCTTTGAGGTCATCACTCCTGTTTTGGAATTTGCTGTCCCTGGCTTGTTATTCCTCCGGTTTCCAGAAGGCTCATTCCTTTATCTCCTCAGCTCTCTCCTGAGATATCCCTTTTACTATCAGTCAGGATGGGTTAATTATGCTGAGGTAACAAACAAGCCCCTTAACCAACAAAGATTTATTTGTCCTCATGTCCCATTCCCACTGCAGACAAGCAGGGCTGTTCTGTTCATTAGATTTCCTGGGACCCAAACTGATGGAGTTTTCATGGCAACATGCATTTCACAATCAGCACAGCATGATGGGGCCCGTGGAGAAGTGATGCTGTTGGCTTCTGCTCACATGTCATAGGCCAGGTCAAATGATGAGCTGCACCTAACAGGAAGCAGAGACATGCAATTATACCTCATGTCCAGGAGGCTGAGAGCTGCACGTACTTGCTCAACAGCCCCAGTGACTCCCACATCCAGGGAACTTGCTGGGACAGCAGGGATCCCATGGGTGCCGGTCGTGCTCTGTGTCTTGAGCTGGGTGCTGGTTACATAGGAATGCTTTTTGGGCTCAACGCTTATGGTTTGCTCACTTTTCCTTACACGTCTGACACTTCAATTAGAAAGCTCAAAGTTGCACTCCCGTATTGACTATACCTTTCCTACATTTTCTCCATGGCATTTATCCTCATTGACCCGACTACCTATCATGTTACTTTACTTTGTGTCTTCCCCGTTGGAATTAAGCTCCAAAGGAGAGAGGGCATTTAAAAAAATTTTTTTCACCCAGCCTTTCACTGCTATTTGACCAGGTTCGGGCATAGAGTAGGCACTCAATGTACACATATTAAATAAGCGACTTGGAATCCGAATGCCCCCAAACTCGAACAACTTGGAATCCAGATGAAAAAATCAAGAAAATTTTGCCTCGGAATCTGAACGCTGCTTTGGAATCTGAACGCCAACACGTTGTTTGCGTGGGACGTTATCAACTCCATGGCCTGTAGCTTTATCCTTTGTCTTGGAACTCGAATGTTTATCCTTTGTCTTGGAACTCGAATGTTTATCCTTTGTCTTGGAACTCGAATGTTTATCCTTTGTCTCGGAACTTGAATGTTTTGGAACTCGAACAGGGTTCTGGGACAGATTAAGTTCAAATTCCAAGGTATCAGTGTATTTGGAACCAGATGTAATATTCAAAATATATCATAACTAGAAGGCAGAGGCACGATCCAACTGGATGGCTACTCACCATAGACAACCAGTAGAGTCTTACTGGGCATACTGCTTAAATAGTAGCCTGGACTAGGACACTCCATGTGGCATTTAAAAAGCTCATATGCTCCTGTTCACAGTATATTAGGCGCACGCTGAAAACAAGCATCGGTAGAGCTAATGTCTCTGTAATTAGCAGGAGGAAGGGGAAATCACACCTATTGAGCATTTAATCTTGTGCCAGGTGCTGGGTTGGGCCTTTTATAGTTATTATTTAATTTAACTTCATGGCCCATTTTGTTTTATTTCAAAATAAGCCCCAATTGCATACCCTCAGCATCCCCCTCCGCCTTCTGGGCCTCTTCTTTCCTCTCCCTGTGCCCACTTTAGCAGTGCACCTGGCAGGTAAAAGGGTGCTCCTGGGACCTCGATGAGTGATTAAAACCAGGTTAGGGAGAGGGGGCTGCCCTGTGGGTCTGGCTGGGAACCAATCCCTCCAGCAAAGCCAGGAATAGCCAGCGCTCAGCAGGCCTCCTTTTCTCTCTGTATTCACACCTCATCGTTTCCTGTCACCTAGAAGGTTTTGCAGGGAAGCTGCCTGGCTGGCCCAGGTTCCATAAATATTGGCATATAGGAGTAGCTATTCTTTCAACGCATTATTATTGTTGTTTTATGGAAGTAATGGCTCAAGGATACGATGTCTGCTTTTTTATGAATTTTGGCTTGCTTCAAGACCAGGCCTCTAGATCTGGCGTGGAGAATAACTCTAGCCTGAAGCTTCACAGACTACATACTCCATTCCTCCTTGATTTGCTCACTGGATGCTCCAGTCTATTGAGGGAGTGAGTCCAAGAACTTGGTAGGGTTTGGGTTCTGTCAGTGACAGCCCCAGGAAAGAGTAGGACTTCAGAAGCGAGAGTTGTGACAACTCTTACCCGGGAGAATGATTTCATTTTCTGTATTCCTGCCCCACAATCCCAGGGCAAGAGAGCTGCAAATAAACGTATTCACTCAGTCAATCAATCAACAAATATTAGTGGGGATCTTCCCGTGTCCTGGGCACAGGACCTGGAGCTGGGAGTGCAGTGGGGTCCACATAGAGATGATGTGTTCATCCCATCAGTCCTCGGATGGTTATTTACATGGAGGGCCAGACCCTGTACTGAGTGCAGAGAATAAAAAGGCATGATCTCTGCCTTATAACAGTCAGACAGATGTAGGTTCGAATCCCAGGTCTGCTCTCTAATAGCTGGGTATCCTTGAGCAAGTTGACCCAACTCCGTGTTTTTTGTTTTCATGTCTGAAATAGGCCTAAAAGTTGGTGTCTTATCTTATAGGGCTTATGAAATGACTTGAATGTTAGGTCTTTGGAATAGTATCTAGTAAGTTTTCAGTGAATATTAGCTGTTATTATTATTGTTATTGTTATTAATTTAGTCAGAGAGATAAACAGGCCAGATCTCCCAAGGTGATAAAATCTGTAATGAATGAAGGGTTGTGCCAAGAGTTATTTATGGTATGAAAGGGGTGCTAGGAGAAGTGGCTCCCCCAACCTTTGCTGGAGGATAGAGAACAATGAATTCTTCTGCTGGAACAAGGCAAAACCTCATAGGAAAGGAATTTTCAGGAGTTGGGGTCAGAGATAAGGGTAGGAAGAAGTGGGAAAGGAAAATCAACAAAGACACAGATGTTCAAGAATTCAAGGAGTGTTCAGATGACCATGAAACCTTGAGGAGTGACAGGAGGTGACATGGGACCACCTCCATGGAAATAACATGGACATTAGAGCCAACAGACCTGAATTTGAACCACCTCAGTGTCTTCTGTTCAGTTATGGAAACTCTTCGGGTCCCTGCACGGGGCTAATTATTTTGCCTGTCATGCAACCCACGTTTTCCAACCATTCCAACTGTGGGGGGAAAATGGTGTCACCAAATCGTCCCGAAGAATAATCTCCCTACTCTTTTCCCCTTGTATTTTGAGGAGCTGCAGACCAGTCCAGAGTTATCCCCAGTGATTTCTGAACAGCCCCCCACAGCACCCCCAAAATCAAGCCTCCTATCAGTGGTCTGGAGACATAGGCCACATTTTCCTCTTCTCTCTGGCTTTTGTTGAGTTGTCTGCTTCTGTTTAAGCTGCTGTGTCAATCTCACTTTGGAATCTCAAGGTTTCACAATTGTTTTAGTAAAACAGATCTTTTGACTACTGTCCACGTAGCCCCCTTATTGCTGGGGCTCAGGTGTGAGTCGGAAACAGTTTGGGAATAGAATCTTGGGCTCAGAATCATCCTCTCCCCAGTCACCGGTCCATTGCCTTGGGCCCTCTCTTGTCTACTTCACTCTCTCTTCCCGTGTTCTTAAGCTTTGTGTGTGTGCGCGCGGCGCATGCCTGCACTGTGGAAAGTCATAAATCCCTTCTCGGTGTCAAAGTCATAGGGGCAGCTAATAGTACTGTGGTTTGCTACCTATAATCTAAATGGGGGAAAACAACGCTCTATTTCAGTTATAGGTTAGTGAAAATAAAGAAGTAATTTTCCCCCTCCAAATTTATGGACTTGTTGAATTCTATCCATAGGTACTTTGGGGTATGTGGCCCCCAGATAGGCCAGATATATCTTTTGCATAATAAACCACCTCAGAACTTGGTGACTTGAAACAACAACATTTTATTATGTCTCACAAATTTGTGCACAGGAATTTGAGAAGGGCTTTGCTGGGCAATTCTGTGCCTCTGCCTGGTATTAACTAGAATCACTTGGTGGCATTCATCACTCTAGAAATGTCCTAGACTACCTTCATAGCAGCTTACAATCTATGATTTTAAAGGTAGGTACAGAAGTATATAGAGGCTGCACATGTATAATGTTAAATACACAAGGATAATCCAGAAAAAGTCCAGCCATAAATGCCTCTGCTTTTCATATTTCATGGCTGGATACTTTCCAGACAGTCCTCGTATACTGAACAATGCAGAGCAGGGGCTGTTTGGGAAGAGTGGGATGGGTTGTTTGTGAACTACAGCAGAGGGTGACTCATTAGCCCCTTGGAAAGCCAGTCTCCACTGAGCCCTAGAGAAGGAGGGGCTTGGTATGTTACCTGAGGGCCATGAGGGAACGATCTTAGTGAACTGAAGTGGGCTGGTCCCAAACGCCCTTGCGGTATGTTCCCTTGGCACTCTGAATTTGTAATTTCTTGTGTAACAGAATGCTACATTTGACTTTTGCTGTTTTGGCAAAATACCCAAAGGTTGAAACCATCTGTGCAGTACATACTAAGAGATTGTGAAATCAATTTTTATTATTGAAAATATTCTTAGCTCATCATCCACATGGAGGACATATAATACAAAGGGGTATGTATGGGGCGGGGTAGGGGTGGGGAAGAATCATCTAGAGAGATTGAAGAGTAAGTAGAGTTGGGGAAGGGAGAGGAGTGCTTCTGTCCACTTCCTCCAAACTGAACGAGGAAGACTTCTGAGAATCATCTGGAAAAATCCCTGGCATTGAAGGGCCTTAGTGACTGGTGCATGTCTCATGACTGGAGGCCGCCCAGAAGCTGCCTTGATGAGGAAGAGAGGAAGCAGGACTATGCTGGTCTGAACAGTCCTCCCAATGGCAATGGGGCCTGGAAATGGCCCAGGAACAGGGAGCCAGACTCAAGTCATTTTGAGAGGGGTTCCCATCTAAGAGATCTCTTATCAGGAACAAGGTGACACCTCTAGAGAGTGTCTGAATAGAATAGATGGCTGGAAGTGAGGGGCTGAGAAGTCAGCAGGGGGATGCATGGTCCACATTGGGAAATCTCAGGAAGCCAGTTCCATCACTGACAGAAAGGAGCGGAGAGGAAGCCCTCATGGGAAAGCGAGCCAGCGTTTGGACACCTGCCAGGACTGAGGACGTTTCAGATTACAGATGACTCTGGCTCCATAAGACCTTCTCACCATCTTTACCTCCCCTGTCTCTCCTTCCTGCTCGCTGTCCCCTGACTCCGGGCCTAGAGGAGCCTGAGGAAACACAGTGAGTTGGAGAGAAGGGCAAGCATTAGTGAAGGAGCCCACATGACCCCCTCTGCCCCGCAGCTCCTTAGCCTGAGCCAGTCCCAAGCCGAGGGCGGGGAAGAACTTTGTAACTGGGTGTGGAATGGCAGCTTTGCCATTGGACCAAATGGGACTTTACAAATGACCCCAATCATGAGGCTGTTCTTTAATATCTAAGTGTAGCCAGAATAGCTATAGGAGCCATCTGAGACACATAAGGTTTCCAGGGAGGAGGGAGACGGAGCAGGTTTGAAGGGGCCATGATGAGAGACGAAAACTGCTTTCTGCCCATCCTAGTGCATTCAGTAAGCGGTTACTAAAGGTATTCTTTTCTGCGGCACTATAAGCTCTCTGAGGGCAAGGTCCCGTGATAGTCTTACTCACCATGGGGTTTCTGGCTCCAACCTCAGTGTGTAGCTCATAGCGAGTGCTCAGCCAAACTTTCAGTTCAGTTGAAGGGTTTGGACATGAGTTGGGTGAACGCAACAAGTCTGGTGATTTCGTGGGAGAGAGGGAAACCCCTTTTCCCCCATTTAGGATTCCAATGAGGAATGAATGACACGATGGCAGGAGCACCATACGACAAGCTCTGGTTTCTAGTCCAGGCTCCGCTGTCAGCAGGATGGTGACGTTGGGTGTTATGGGACTCTCTGGACTTCAGTTCTCAGATCTGGAAAACAAAGGGGCCAGATGGATTGGCAAGTGGATTCCAAATAAGGCTGTATGTGAGAATCATTTGGGTGCTCTGTAGACATGAATTCTTCCTCTTTTTTTTTTTTTTTAAGATTTTATTTTATTGTTTAAGAGAAGATGTGTGTGTGTGTGTGTGTGTGTGTGTGT
>PVKE010002417.1:0-51391 GCA_004027555.1 Craseonycteris thonglongyai | reverse complement strand
TGCCACAGTTCGTCATATGGGGTGCACATGGCCCGGGGCTGGGAATCGAACGCTGACCTCGCAATTGCAAGGCAAGTGCTCAACCTGTGGGCTATTCTGGCATCCCAAAACAGTTCTTGAACCCTCTCCTCTCTCCATTCTGATTGGGGTGAGGGGTGGGTGGTGTTTAAAACAGTGTCCAAGATTCTGCAGGGTTTCCCAGATAATTCTGATGTACAAGTCAGCTTAGGAACCGCTGGTGAAGATAATTGTTAAGGTCTGTTCAAGCTTTAAAATCACTTCCCTCATCTGAAAAAATGGGAATAATCTTAGTATCTGCCCCATAAATTGGTGTGAGGATTAGATGAAATAGTACATTTAAACGGCTGAGAACACCTTCTGGCACATGCTACCTACTCAGTAAGTAGTGTCTCATAAATTATAAGAAGAGATAGTTGCCAGTAGAGTAGAATTGTCAACTTTAAATTTGGTTTTAAACCCACAAATATAATGCCAAATCTTTTCTTGTTTTCATTTTCTTTTCTTACACATTTCTCGCCTGGGCCATGCCCTTTCTCCCTCTCATATGCTTGTAATTATTTTCTCTTTAAAATGTTTTCTTATCCCATTCCACCCACATCCCACGCTTCGGTTGTGCTTCCCCTTACACTGAAATCATGGACATTTTTCACTCGTTTTTCTAGTTCTCAGGGCAAACTTCCACAAGTTCCTTTGCCTCAGTGTCCCTGAGATGAAGTGTCTTAGAAAGTCCCTGGCGTGCAAGACACATTTTCTGTAAGCTGCGGAGCAAGTTGAACGAGGTCTTATGGCAGTGGCTCATTTAGCATCATGGCCAAGGCCTGGTGGACAGAGGGGCTGTCGTTATCCTGGTGAATGTTAATCTTGGTCATGCTCAGCTTCCCGGCTGGTTTTCATTGCATCCTGACTTGGCCAAAGTCAAACATTTTGTGCTCGGCCAGCAGTTGTGAAATCCACTGCAGATCCAGTGTTAGTATGCATCTATTTTTAGGTGCCGTGTCCTCCAGGCCACAGAGAATGGGCATTCTGTGGCCTTTTGCTGTCTCTCTTGGGCCTGGCTGTCAGGGAGCTGACCTCATTTTTCACTCACCATCAGTAACTGATGGCAGAGCCATCGCTGGACTTCTCCAGAACCATCTCCAGCTTTCTCCCCACACCCGCCCATGACTGAGCTGCTAGTCTACTGCCTGGCTTCTGGGATGGAAATTGATTCTGGCCTCAGGCGCTGCTCCAACACATTTTTCTATCGCTGCAAAAAATAAAAAATAGGCCAAAGGCCAGTCTATCCTAAATCCTTGCAGGTCTCTGTTTCTGATGAGCTGCTAAGTAAGGGAGTGATTAAAATTGGAAAGAACTTTCCTTCAAAAAAAAAAAAAAAATTGGAAAGAGTTAGGGGAGGTAGGCTTATTTTAAGGGTTTTCAAGCCCAGTACAAGGTAAGTGGTACAAAATATGACTCTCGCTCCTTCTGTCCTCACCTACCCCTCTACTTGCCACTATTGTAGACTTAACAAATGGCATTGTTAGTTGCATGTGAAATTGTCTGCATTTGCTTGTAGTTTATATACCACTATGGCACATGGTGGGAGCTTAGATGGTATTTACTGAGTGAATTTTGAATAAGCTGCGTGAAGACTGGGTCTCATCCACCATTTATTTCCAGTTTCACACAGGACTTGGCAGAGTGGTAGGTGCTTTACCATATTTGTGAACGAATGAATCTCAGCGCCTGTGGCTTTGGAGTCTAGCAGATGTGGTTTCAAATGCTGGCTCCCCAGTCGTATAGCCCAAGTGGATCAGTTTCCTTTCTGAGGCTCACAGGTCTCATCTGCATACTGGAGGTAATAGTACCTACTACACAGAGCTTTTCTGAAGGGTTGGATGAGAGCTCATATATGAGTCAATGAAGAAATTTGGTAGAGAGACCCTCAGAGAATCAACGGTGACCCTGGGAGAAAGAAAAATAAGGACAGTAGAAAGAGAGGGGAGAGGGGGGAGTAGGGAGAGGGAATCAAATACACGGTGATGGAAAGTGAGCTGATTCTGGGTGGTGAACACATAATACGATGCATAGACAATGTAATGTAGAATTGTACACCTGGAAACAATGTAATTGATATCAATCAATGTCACCCCAATAAATTTAAGAATTAAAAAAAAAGATTTAAAATAATAAATAAATAAATACATACATAAAAGAAAGAAAGAGAGGGGAGACGGTAGGAAGAGAGGCATAATATGCTGAGGGCCAGCGAAGGGCATTGCTCTCATCCATTTCCCTCAACGAGTAACCATTACTAGCTGCTGCCTCGTTCACCCTCTCTTTCTGGCTCAGTGACTGAAGAGGTCCAGTTAGGAAGACTGGAGAAGGCTTCCACCTGGCTTTACTACTCATCCTTGGGTACATAGGTCCCACCCTGTCTCCACCCTGAGAGAATCTTTGTTAGAAGTGGTTCTGGGTCTGAATGCAGGTCACTGAGTCCAGTAGAATCCCAGGACATTGGGGAGCTGAGCACAAATCCAAATGCCCGGATCTGGAAGATTAGTCCTGGTTGCACCAATGTGAATGAATCTTTCAGACTGTGATTCTCCAAAACTCCTAGTTCTACCATCAGTTTATATACTTAGAGAATATTTGCCTGATCAAAAGTCTGAGTACCATGTAATAGCAGGACTTCTATATATAGATCGTGTATTCTCAGGAGTGTTAGAAAAGGGGGTAGAAGGAGAGAAAAACATCTCATTTGAGAAATATTAAAAAAAATTTCTAATTAGCCAGGAAAACTCTAGTAATGAAGGTTATTGCCACATGTATTAAATCTATCAGTGTCTGACACCTTCTAAGTTTTTAATAGCCAGTACTTTTTGTTCTCCCTGTGGAATTAAAAGCTAGTAAAGAAAAAAGAAAAAGAAAGAAATCAGAATAAAAGGAAGAAGCCCTAAACCCCTTATTCCAACTCTAAGTCTGGAAGTCCAAAAATTGTTGCAAAGTTGGAATTTCGTGTGTTCTATGCGATGACTCCAAACCAACTTTCTGTTTTCACTGGATGCCTGGGAGAAACAGGCTCAGCTAATGATTCTGGAGAATCTGTCTCTTTTGCCCTGACTATCGTCCAGCAATCTGTGTGAGTGAATGGAAGAGGACAGAAATGGGACCGGGAGCAATCTCTCTTTACTTGTTCAAAGGAAACTTCAGAGGAGCACTGGGGGCACAGGGAAGAACTCTGACCTGGAAGCCAGGAGACCTGCGGCCTCACCCATGCTCTGCCACTGGTGACCTGTATGACTGTGAGCACGTTCCTTCACTAATCTAGGCCTCAGTTTCCCCACATGTCAAATGAGGTGCTTGAACCAAGTCACCTCCAAAATCTTGGCAATGGATCTTATTAGTGTTCCAGTTAGTCACTGCCTTTCTCATCAGAGGAGTACACACCCCTGCCCATTGCCACACAGCATCCAGTGCTTCCATTGATGTTGGGCTTGGCCATAAGCTTGCTTTGGCCAATGGAATGTTGGCAAATGAGACAAAGCCACCAGTGAGCAGAAGCCTTAAGAACCATCATGTGGTTCAGTTACTGTTTTATTACATTCTGCCATGAGACTGAGATAGGAGTTCCTCCCCAGCTTGGCTCCTGAAATGGGGAAGACAAGACCCAGTTCTCATGTCGCTTATGCAAAACTCATTCAACAAGAGCCAGAGTCATCCTGCAGCCAAGAGGCAATAACCCTCTGTGGGGCCGTCTGTTACTGCAGCCTTACCTGGCGAACGTGGACGAGCACGCCTGTAAGCTTGACGTTCTGGGTCTTCCTGCCTCCACTGCAGGACCCCCTTGGTCACTCCTCTCCCAGCAGATGGTATACATATTCTAAAACCAGATCTCACTGTATCTATTAGGCCTCTTTTGGTTGCAAGTTCCAGAAAACCCAACTCAACAGGCATAAGAATCTATTAGTTTATTTAACTGAAAAGCCAAGGATAGATTTGGTCCCGGTTTATCCAGAGATGCAGTATTTTCATCAGGATTCCATCTTTATCTCTTGACCCTAGTTTTCCATTTTTGGCTTAATTCTCAGGCTTGTATGGTAGAAAGATAGCTACCTTCTCTAGGCTTCAACCTTTTTAGGTCCAATCAATCCAGCCTTAAAAAAAAAAAGGAAGAAAAACACTCTTTTACCAATCCCAAAGCTCATTCAGATTGGACAAACTTGGGAAATTAGCCATCCCTGAGAAAACCCCTATGAAGGCACAAGGACAAAATTATTGTGATAGGCTTACCTCTAAATCAATCACTGTGGCTTGGGGAATTCTATGTTCTGATTGGCTAGGTTGGGTCATATGCCCTTCCCCCCTACCTCTAAGAGTTGTTAAGAGGTGATTTGAAATGTGAGCTACTGATGCCAGATGAAAAAGGGATGAATATTGGAAGCGAAGTCAGCAAAGGAACATTATATTGATTCTGTTATTTGCATGACATTAAAAAAAAACAACAATCTATAATTTTCAGGATCAAACCCCATCTCTTTGATCTGGCCCTTGTTTCCTTTGCTGATCTCATTTTCTTCCCCTTGTCCAGGAAATTCTTTTCTCTTGTCCAACTTCACTTCCTCAGAGGTCAAGAGAGGTGTCTTGAAGAAAAAATAGAAAGCCATGTCAAAACAGAGTTAGGAAAACAGTGGTATATTCTAAACATTTTGCTTAAGTAACATTTTGAACACATGTGTGTAAAGTTCAATGGTCATACAATCTCGTTTGAAGATTAGGATCAGAGGCCTGAACTGGGGGGGCTCTTTATGATGGGGAGGCTCAGGCTGAATGGGCTTTCTGCCACACTCTCAACATCAAGACCCCCTCCCCTCTCCCCAGGTTAAGAGGCCCTCTGCAGCCTCACCAATACTTACAGTGTCTGAAAACCATATGCTTTTCCAGTGCTGTTCCCTAGACCAAAATGCCTTTCCTCTACCCCTTCCCTTTGCCTGCGTTAATTCATGCCTTTTAAATTAAAGCAACCAGTCCTTCAACCGTGCCTGCCTCCCCTGGTCCAAGGGTCATAGGTCTTTTTTATGCCTTGGACGCCATTGAAAAAACAATGAATTAGTGATATAGGAATACAATTACTTCTATATTAATGCATTAAATAACAATATCCAACAGCAAGTCTGATAACTACCATGTTTTTGATGTACTGATGCACATCAATGTTCTTTCAAGGTTTCTGTCAGAAATGAAATGTGATAATTGAGAATATCTGTGGTTATAATTTGTGGCAACAGCACAGGTACTGCTGATACTATTGTGATGTGCTGCCTCCACTCATAATAGACAAACATGCCTCATTTCAGTTAGAGGTCAATGAAAATTGATACTTTTTTTTTTTTTTTTTTTGGTCCAAGAAAACCACTGGTGAATAATTCTTCCCTAGTTAGGATTTAGGTGCCTCTGATGTGGAAGCATTGTGTGTGTCTTGCTATCAGAACCCTTTTACCTCCTCTGCTTTCAAAGCTGGACTGAGTCGTAGGGGCACCAGAAGCCAGCCCAGAACTCGCCCGTCCAGCAGTTACTCACAGGAGGAATGGAGGCGATGGGGGAAGATGGAGAGGAGTTTGGAGCTCTGTTGGCAGCTGCAACCTCAGCTCCAGTATTCAGCTCAATTCAGTGTTGGCCCAAACTGGCATACTTCAACCAATCAAGATCCACCCCTCTTAGAGAGCGATCTGGTGTTTCTACACAGATGTTTCCTGAATGTGGCCCTGCGAGGAACTGCTAGAAGCCTCTTTCCACTTCCCCAGTATTCATAAAATCTTCCCCAAGGAACCCAATGCCCACCTTTCCTTTCTGGGGGACTGTGTAGAGAAGTAGGGGTTCCATAAGGCCCTAAAACCAGTCTTATGCTTCTTTGTTCTCTTTGTTACAAATATTTTACCACCTAGAACAAGTGCTTGGCTGAGTTTCTTCCTTAATCTGGAGGAGTGCTAATCACAGGCTGGTTGACTGTAAGTCACCGGAGGATAGGACCCAGGGCTCTGTATTCCAGTTCCTCACATGTGTTAGATAGCCAGTATTCTGGGGGAAGAAAACGTCTATGAGAAAACAATGGTTAATGAAAATTAAGATCTCAAGAATGAGAACCAAAATACCCGATTCTGCTCAGGCCTAAGGCTGTCATTTAAGCATTTTTATTCATCAGACGAGTCTTTCTTTTTTATGCCCATCCGTGCTTCCGCCCAATACCGAGTCCTCATTAAGTGGCTTTGTTTTATTACCTGGCACCAGGAAGTGACATGAGTCACAGGCCTCCCAAATGAACACCTGCTCCCTGTAATGTTCCAGGTGTGAGAACTGACGGACTCCATGGAGGGTCAGAGAGTACATTCACTTAACAACCTAGGACTGAAGAGAACGCTGGTTTTCATATATTTCCTTTTACTACCAGAAGGTTTAAAATGAAAAAGGCTGTGTAGCGCGTGTCTACTTTTTATCAGGGGGGCTTGTACTTGGTCCCTGAAGGCCTCCAGCCCAGTTGCGTAGCAATGTGGTCCAGACTTAATTCGGCGACGCTTTTGATGTTCTACTTTTCTTCTAGGCAATCCACTGGTTTCTTCCTGGAGCCACCTGGTGAGCCAGGTGATGTGGCTTTAGTTATAAACTTTGGTTTATGGAGGTTTGGGGAATCGGCATACTGTGGGGTAGACCAGAAGTACTAGCAGGTGGCTGGTTTGTCCCTCAAGATATTTAAAAACGTGAGACTAAAAGGCCTACTTGAAAAAGTTAGAAGATTTTCCATTTAAAAAACATCTGGATTTTTCCAGCCTCTTTTGGAAGATTGGGAGGCCTGGCACTATTGGGTCCCTTGTCCCACATTCCAGTGCCAGGCTGTTGTTGAGTGGAGGTTGCCGCCACCTTCAGATGGCTGGGTCTCCCCATTGCCCACAGTCAGCCTCTGCCCTTTATATTTAAAACCCTTCAGACTTTCCTTTGCTTTTAAGATACAGACCAACATTCTTTCTGTGGCCCACCAGGCCTGACTCCTGCCTACCTTTTCAACCTCATCTTGTGCCAGGAATAACAACAGCAAACCTGTGCCAGGCTCTTCCATTCCTCATCATAGCCCTGGGGGGGAAAGTACTATTATTAGCCTCACTTTGCAGGTGAGGCAAGTGAGGCCCAGAGAAGTCAAGTCATTTGTTGAAGAGCACACTGTTAGGAAGAGGCAGGTCTGGCATTGAAACTCAGGCAGCTAGTCGCTTGGAGACCCTACTGTTAACTCCACTTGCTCTCTTTGCATACTAGTTGCATGGTTCCCTCCCACCACAGGCTTTTATGGGGACTGTTCCCCCCGCCTAGTATGTTTTCCTGCCTTTCCCACCCTGTCCCACCAATGCATGTTCCCTCGGCCTTCAGTTCCAGCTCGAATACCACTTCCCCAGGGAAGCCTCTCCGTGTCTGAACCCCCAGAGCTCATTGTTTGGGTTCCTTTCCACTTGCACAACGCTCTTCACATGGAAGGTTCTGTGATGATGGAAATGGGCCATCTTTGTGCCGAGTGGTATGGTAGCCTCAAGCCACACTGGTTGTTGGTCACGTGGCTCTTGTGACTAAGAACTGAATTATTCATTTTGTTTGATTTTAATTAATTCAAAGTTGAACTAAATTAGCTGCACGTGGCTGGTGACTACCATATTGATGGCACAACTTTGGGGCATTCACCTCAAATTGGAATCATATGCCCTTGTGCCCGGTGACTTGTTCTGTGTGCCTCAGTCATAGCCCCTAAGTTCCATGAGGGTAGACATGGTGTCATTTGCTTCCCACTGTATCCATCCCTGACCTCATAGTCAGTGCCTGGCACATCCCAGATATGGGCTGAATGGACAGACTTTATAGCTTTTGTCTCCATCAGAAAAGAATGTGCTAGAGAGGGGCAACCTGAAGCCCAGGGCAGGGGGTAACATTGCAACAGTGGGGACATTTGAGGCAGATGTGCTTTGAACCCAGACTCCAAAACTTGTACACTCAGTGAGACTCAGTTTTCTCATCAGAAAAATAGAAATGGCAATAATTTCTATCTCCGACTATTGTTGTTAGGAATAAAAAAATAATTATTGATAGTAATGGTTAAGATTTATTGTGAGTTTACCATGTTTCTAGGAATGTTCTGTGTATCATTGTATTCCATTCTCTCAGTGATCTGAGGTATGGAGGGGCTAGGTGACATGGGGACATGTCGCATTGTCTTTTGAACAATAAATAAAAATGAGAAAGCAAAATACTTTTACCTTTCTATATCGAATTTCTATTCTGTTAGGTCCGAGGGTGAGACGCTTAAAATCTCAGTTTTTGGGACTAGAATATTCTAGGAGGCATCACTAGGAAGAAAGTGGTTCTTAGACCAAGAGGATACTTCACCAAGGGCAGAGTATGTGTTAGGTGGAATTATACATGTCTAGTGCAACAGAGAAATGAGAATAGATTCATAGTTTACTACAACGTGGTGGGTACTTTAAGAATACTTCCTTTTTTTTTTTTTTTACAGGGATATTATTTTTATTTTATTTACTTTTTTTATTGGTTTTAACAGAGAGAGAGAGTGAGAGAGAGAGAGAGAGAGAGAGAGAGAGAGAGAGAGAGATACAGAGACAGAGAGAGAACTGAACTGGGGGAGCTCCCAGTTCAGCATATGGTTCCGCACGGGCCGGGGCCGGGATTCGATCCTCGGTCCCCGGGGCTGCGAAGTGAGCACTTAACCCACTGAGCCATCCCGGCTTCCCCCGTGGTGGGTACTTTAAATACATAAGCTCATTTAAGTTTTCCAGAAGCTTGTGAGGAAAGCATCTTACTCCCATTTTACAGAAGAGGAAACTGGGGCTTATTGAGGTGATGGGATGTCCCAGGCTACTCATCTAACAACCGCAGCTGGATTTGAACCCAGGTCTGTCCAACTTCAATGCCCACGCAGGTGGGAAGCCGTTGAGTGACAGTTGCCGCAATGGGCTCAGGCCTGCTGCCCAAGGTTCTTGTTCTCATTAAACAGGCCTCCTATTTGGTGCTCTGTTTTTTTTTCACTCACCATAATTTTTCTGAAAATTTCACTTCTTAGGACAACATTTTCCATCACCAAAGGTGATTTGTTTTGGAAAAATTTGAGTAATAACAGCTCTATATTTCTTGCTTTCCAGATAATGGAAAAACACATGCTATTCATGGTGTTTTTAATAGCTCTTTAAGAAGCAACACATAGACACTCACATGAATTATTTCTTATTTGTTATTCGCCCCAAATGCGATCCATGATGTTTTCAAAAAAAGTTGGAAACATGAGTTAAGAAACAGAGTAATTTTTAAACATATTTATTTTCCTCATAAAATATGAGTTCTCTGCTTTAGAGAAATAAATGTGTTTGTGCTCTCTGAACTTGGAGTTACCATATTTTGCCATGCACAGTGTGCACTTTTTTGCCCAAATTTTGAGGAGAAAAATAAGAATGTGCATTATTCATGGGTAGTACTAATTCCATATCCATATAAATTTTTTAATTTTTTATTTGTGTTCATGAGTTAAAAGTGTAGTTTTAGAAATCAACAACAATATCTGTATGCAAAATAATACCCTGAAATACGATAATCATTTTTTTTATTGTTAAATTTATTGGGGTGACGTTGGTTAGTAAAAATTACATAGGTTCCAGGTGTACAATTCTATAATACATCGTCTATGTGTTGCATTATGTATTCACCACCCAGAGTCAGTTTTCCTTCCATCACCATATATTTGGCTCCCCCTTTCTCCTCTCCTCCCCTCCGTCCTTACTCTCAGGTAACCACTAAACTATTGACTGTGTCCATGAGTTTTTGTTTCACTGTTGCTGTCAGGTACTCCCAGTGGCGGAACTAACCAGGAAGACAGCCTCTAAGGGAGCCTGGGAAATGTAGTTTGCAGATTTCCTGGCTCCAGGTGTGCAGAGCAGAGCACAGAAAGGCAACTGCAAGACTGTGAATCAAGAAGAAAATGATGGGCCTATCACAGGGGGATTTGAACAAGCGTCTCCTGGATCATCAGGGGTTCAAAGGAGGTGATGGCACTTGAAAGGCAGCTGGGTGATGAGAGCACTGGGATAGAGGCGGAGGGGACGGATGGGTTGAAGAGTCAGGGGACGGTACTGCAGGAGAGCTAAACATTTTTACTTATTTAGGAAATAAGTGAAGGGTTTTATTTATATTCAGCTTGATGTCAAGGTGAGCCAAGACTGTTCATGAAAGCCCAGGGCCCTCCCGGCAGAGACAGGAGCACATGGAGGATGAGTCCCTGGGAATATGTCCACAATTTGGACAGGATTGGTGTCCTTTATCCATGACTGTGACTTCCAATGGTAGTCTTATATAGGTCCCAAGGATTGGGGGCCCCGTTTTACATCTAGGTAACAAACAGAGCCTCAGCTTGGATTTCAGAGAATCGTTAATAGTTTGTGCCTCTGTTCAGCCTGTTTACTAATTGTGTGATCTTTGACAAGAAACTTGTCAAAGTTACCTAACCCCCCTCTCAGATTCCTCCTCTCTGAAACAGAGCTACTAACGGTTGCTTTGCAAGGTGGCGCTGAGGATGAAGTGAGATAATGAATGTACAGCTCCTTGTACATTGCCCCCTGAGCATGCTTTTTTTCTTTCCTGCAGTTCTCTCCCCTTCCAGTTACAGTTTGGGAATGTGTTCTCTGTCCTCAGGGCTCAGCCCCCGTGTCACCTCCTACAGGCAGCCTGCCCAGCTCTCAGACATGAGACCAGATTCTTCTGTGCTGCAATGTCCTTTGGGCTTTCCTTTCTTGGAGACCTCCCGGCAAGGTGTTCTATGCAAAGTGGTTCCTTTTATGTCTGGCCCCTGAGCTCACTGGAGCTCTTGGAAGGGATTAACTTCACTTGACTTGTGGGTTCATTCTTAAGTAGAGAGGTTTTACTTGAGCAGATGGCTGTGCAGAATAAAGACTTTATTTCCCACCCTTCCTTGCAGCAATTGTGGCCATGTGATCAAGTTGTGACCTATGGAATATGACTGGATGGGAGGGAGGAGGGCTGGTCCCCTTCTCCTTCCTCTTTCTCCTTTCCACTGGCTGGAGTGCAGTCATGGCCGCAAACCATTTTGGACTGTGTGGATGAAGGCAGCTATTAGTTTTCTCAGGCTGCCATAACAAAGCACCACAAACTGAGCAGCTTGAACAATAGAAATTGATTGTCTCACAGTTCTGGCAGCCAGAGGTCCTAGATCAGTGTTGACAGTGCCTTTGGAGGGCTGCTGGAGACTGTGTTCCATGTGTCTCCTCTAGCTCCTGGAGGTTTGCAGGCACTCGCTGGCATTCCCTGGCTTGCAGCCACCCAATACCCTTGACCTTCATGGTGTTCTACCTGCGTGCATTTCTATGTCAAACTTTTCCTTTGTATAAGGACACCAGTTATATTAGACTAGGGATACCCCCTCCCCCCCAAGCATGACCTCATTACATCTGCAATGACCCTATTTTCAAATAAAGCCGCATTCTGAAGTGTGGGGGGTTAGGACTTTGATATAAGATTTCTGTTTTGGCTGATAGGGGAGACACTCCAAGCCCTAGCAACCTCATAGTGGATCTTCCCTGCTTAGATTAGCTTTCAGGACTGTGGGACTTATCCCACAGCTGCCAGCCTTCAGCTGAGAGCTGCTTTCAACTGAGGAGAATCTTCTGGTCCAAGGCCACACTCCTCACTGGGCAGCCAGGGTGCAATGACCAGTCTCTCTGCATGTGTGTGAAGGCCAGGCTGAGCAGACGTTCCATTTGAAATGGGACAGAAAACAACAGTTCTGTCCCATTTCAAACGGTACGTGTGGTCAGCCTACTGACACCTTGAAGTTAGCTCCGTGCGACTAGGCTGACCATAGGTACCTTTTGAAATGGGATAGTAGCATTGTTTTCTGTCCTGTTTCAAATGTCACATCTGGTCAACCTAATAAAGGCCTCACTTCAACTTAGACAACTCTGAAAGGCCATTGCAGCTTCGGGGCTCCCCAACGGATTGCCTGAGGCCTCAGCTGTGACCATATCATAGCCCAGTTCCTTTCTCTGTTCAATCCAGTGGGTACCCTTTTGCACAGGTATGAACCCTACATGCTAACCTCCATCTTAGAGTCTGCTTGAGGGCGGGGTGTAATCTGCAACATACCCTAAAGAACCCAAAGCAGAAAGTAGTCCTGTGTCCCCAACCCCAAGGAGCTGCCCTATCAGGCCTGTGTCGTTTACACCCGGATTGTAATATGAGAAAGGCTAAGCTACTCCTTCATTCAAGCTGTCCCTATTTGCAGTCTCTGTCACTGCTGCAGAACCTGTCTAAGCACCTGGGGAGGCTGCAGGTGGTGATTTGCACTGAGCAGGTGACGATTTGTACTGAGCAGGTGATTACACTCAATGAGCTCGCAGGGTCCTTCTAGCCTGGAGTTTCCAGGATTCCCGGATTCTGTGAACACAGCATTGTGGGCAGTGGCCCCAAACCTGTGCATCACTAGGGAAACTCACAAATACTTGTCTGGGGTTACAGCCAAGCCCTCTCACACCACTGCAGTGGTTGTGAGGATTGTGAGGATGGTGAAGCAGCATCTGCAGATGGCAGTTGGGATTCACTGGTTTGGGGGCAACTCACTGGACTTTGCTTGGGGGACTTAGTTCCAGTGTCGAATGTCTCTCTTTCCACCTCTGTTATTTTGGGGGCTTCAATTTTCTCATCTCCAACACAGGACTGAGTTATTTAAAAATTCTTTGCTCCGCCTACTTCAGAAAGTTGCACAAGGCCAAATTGAGCCCAGATGAAGGGCTTTGAAAGGTCAGCAGCGCTGTCTAAATACACGAGGTGCGATTATCATGATTGGTATTGACATTAAAAGGCTGTTTTGGTCACAGGTTGTGCGAAGCGATGCTTGACAGATGGTGTTCCCATAATGCTCCCAGGGGCCTTGTTATGGAGGGATTTTCCACTGAATGTAGTTCTCTTTCAAAGTTTTGTTTTGAAACCAGAGAGCCATGAGGAGTCTTGGGTAATCCTGAATGCAGGCTGAGCAACTCAACTAGCTGAGCATGGGGGGCAGGCCTTTTATCTGGGCCTGGACCTTTTGTTGACCTGGGAAGAGAGGCTCTTTCAGTTCCTAAGACAGCTGGCCACGGTTGACCAAATGAGAGCTACAGGCTTATAGCAGTTCCCAGGAGTCTCTGGACTGAGTTGAGCCAAACTCTCTGCCTTTGTCTTGATATGCATTCTTTGGGGCAGGGGAATGTGTGTATATGTGAGGGAGTGAGAGAGGGGGAGGGGAGGGATCACAGCATCTTGAAGCTGGAGGGGACCTTAGAGCCATCTAATCCAGCCTCTTTTTTTTTTTTTTTTTAAGGTTTAACATGTATTTTAACAAGTTGATGCTGCATGACTGCTCCATTTCTCAGAAAGACTCCAAATATGTGAGGGACAAATCAGATGTGGTCCAACAATAAAACAGGCACAGTATAACTACCTAAATAGGTAAGGCTGAGAGTTACTGTCAGACCCTCAGCATAGAGCACCCCTGTTCCCGAGATTGTACTAGGCCTACCCAGAAAAGCCACGACCAGCAGCATCAGGCACAAAAGGGCCATTCCTGGTTGTCCTTACCTAAGAAAAAGATGGAGGCAAGTTAGCACAAGATTTTTAAAAGGTGCATTGAAATGAAATCTCCAAGAGAAAATGCTTTCCTTAGGGCACAAAGTGGGTAATACAAGGGGGTGGGGAACCCCCCCAAACCCAGAATTTATTTGTAAAAAATTGTGTATTTATTCATACATGTTAAACTTCAGTCACCTTCAAAGCACTTTCCATGAGATGCAATATATCTATCGAGATGCTTTTTCCACTGCTCAAAACAGTTTTTGAACTCGATTTTGATGGCTTTTAGAGCTTCTGCCATTTTTTGTTTTGCCTCTTCCACAGCAGCAAAACGTTTCCCTTTGGGGGCTTTTCTCTTCCAAGAAAACACAAAAAAAGTCACTTGGGGAGAGATTGGGTGAATAGGGAGGGTGCATTTTTGGGTCAAAAGATGCTGAACATTCAGTGCAGTGTGGACAGGTGTGCTGTCATGCATGTTGTTTGTGTAAATCACCCATCATGTAATGGGCAAATGCATTGAAAGAGTATTAAAAAAAAAGAAAATTCACTAAAGCTGAATGCAGCCTCTCACAACAACAGCACCTGGTACACGGATGCAGATGGGTTCCTAGAACACTCACCTAGCAGGGGAAGCCTGCACTACAAGGGACCCACCTTCCAGAAAATAAGTCCACAGAGCAGCTACTTTCCATGGAGTGACATGTTGTCCAGCGCCACCTTGTCAATCTCTGTGGGGGTTCATGTTCCCAGGCTGGTAAAGCCAAAGTCCTCATCCGTATGAGTGAAGACTTTGTCTGCCTTCCTGTGTTTCTCAAATAGTTTTGTCATTTCTTCCTCAGTGGTGTCAGGAGGGAAGATTGTTCACAAAGAGCCCACTGTGTTGGGTGAGGGTCTTATTTCCTGGTTTCCTAAAATTCTTCATTTGGTTACTGGCTTGTTGGCCATTTGCAGGTATTGGTGGCAGTGATGGTTGTGGCTGTTGCATTGCTGGTGCTGCTGGTGGTGATGCTGCGGATGGTTTTGCTCCTCCAAGTTCAAGGTTTTATTGCTCTGCATTTTTGTACCCTCAGCCTAGGTCAAAGATAGGCAAGTGCCTCCTTGTCTTCTCTTTCTTCTTTTTTAAAGGTTTATTTTATTTTTTGAGAGAACGAGAGGGAGAGAGAGAGAGAGAGAGAGAGAGAGAGAGAGAGAGAGAGAGAGAGAGAGAGAGAGAGAGAGAATGGGGAGGCCCAGAGCAGTCTCCGTAGTTGTAGATCATTAGTTGTGACATGGTTTCATTCCACGCAGGTGGACGTGGGGCCTCGTGGGTGGGAACCTAACTGGGGTCACATGGGAGGCGAGAACCTTTGCCGCCATCCCATTGGTTACCAGTTGCACCTCAGTTAGTTCAGCATGTGGGTTTGCATGGGCCAGGACTGGGGTTTGTTCTCTGGGACTCGCTGTTGCAAGGCAAGCGCTCATTTGCTGAGCTGTCCCGGGATCCCCAGTCTCCTCTACTCTTGACTTCTCCTCTACTGACTGTCCTCTCACCTCAGAGTAATGGCAACCTAATCCAACCGCTACATATTGCCAGTCATGATACAAAGCTCAGAGCGGTTTAGTATCTTGCCTAATACCACACAGCAAAATATGAGACAGGTAGGTATAGTGGAGCACAAGGGCTGTTTACTTACCACCTTTCTCTTCTCCCTTCAGAGGCTGTTGACTGCAGCTACCTCAGAGACTTGGCAGAGCTGGGAGTCGGGTGGAAGGACTGAACTCCTTGGCTGGGACCCACTTTCCCATTTCAGTAACTGGTTCCTCCCTCTGGTGTTGCTAGATCCTTGCTAGATTAGCTGCTGCTTCAAAGCAGCCAGGGGCCGTGGTGACCCAGCCAACCCTGCTTGACCCTCTGAAATGCAGTAGCAAGCTGATTATGGTCTGGTGGAGGGCAGCATGACACCCCCTGCTTCTCAGTAGACAATCCCTCCACTAACGGCTCTCTTGGGGTGGCCTTTCTATGATTCCTCTATTTAAGATGTGAATACCCCTGGGAGGGGCAATGCTTTTCCATCTGACATGCTGTTGTTGCTGGAGCATGTCTGCGGTCTCAGAGCAGGTCCTGAGAGCGAACTGAAGTGTGCAGAGGGGCGGGTGACTGGGAGAGCATGAGAGGAGGCCCTGGGTCGCGGGACATGTATTTGTCCCATGTACCTTTCCTGTGAGGGCTGCTGGGCTCTGTGGGCCCGGCCCCTGTCTGGGGAGGAGCAGTTGCTCTTCTTGCCTGATGATCTCAGCCTGACTCTTCATTTCATCTAGGCCGCCTGGGGAGTCCAGGAGGTCCTCAGACTTGGCTCCTCCTACAGGTGGGGAGCAGGGAGCTAGGGGGCGCTCCACACTGAACGTATGAGGCTCCTAGGGGACAAGGGCCCAGGCAGAGGGCCGCTGACACTTCTGGCCATGTGCAGGGCATGGAAGAGCTCTTGAGGGCCTTTCCTAGGCTCAAGGACACAGCGTGGTCTTGGTGAGAGAGCAGAGGCTGGCGCAGTGCTCAGTGACAGCTATTGGAGGGCTTGGGAAGGGTCTTTGCAAAGGCAGGGAAGGCCCCCTATTTGTACTGTGACTTCAGGGGAAATGAGAAGAACCAACCTTCCTCCCTTCTTTCCTCCCTCCCTCCCTCCCTTCCTTCCTTCCTTCCTTCCATCTGCCATGTAGCTCTGTCTCTAAGTTCTTCTAGGAGAAAATTGGAAGCAGTGGGAAGCAGCAGGTCAGTGCAGGCTTTGGGACACACCGCTGGAGCTGGGATGCTGGCTGGATCACGTAACAGTGGCGGGAGTTGGAGCTATTATTTCCCTCTCTGAGGGTCAGTTTCCTCATCTCAACCAGTGGTGGCTGTGGGGAGTAGATGAGTGAAGATATGTGTGTAGAGTGCCTGGCACATAGTAGGGGCTCAGGTACCTCAGTTACTTTGTAGCTAGGCCAACAATTTGTTGCGTTAAAAATGAGGGAATAGCTAGGTAACACTTTCTGGTCACCAGGTCATGGGGGTGGGGCTGGAGCTGGCTTGCCCCCCTCTTCTGTGTCTGCTCACCCCAGGTTAGATTTAGTTTTCTCAGTCAAAGGGTCTTTCTGGGCACATCTCTTTTAGTTCATGCCTTTGAAAGTGAAAATCCTCCCAGGGAAGAAGCCATTCTCACTGAGGTGCTAAGAATTGATCAGATTGTGGCAGGAAGGGGAGGAGACATTTAGTAGCTCAGACCTGAAAGGAGAGAAGAGAAAAGGGAAGGAAGAAAGAGGAGGAAAGTGCTAGGAAAGGCACAAAGGGAATGCATGGGATGCAAAGTGGCTGCCTTCCCTCGGAGCTCCACTGCATGACTACAGCGAGGTTAGTGGGCTCAGCCGGGCCTGCCTCGGGTGCCTCTCTGCCCCTTCCTACCTAGCATCAGGTGACCAGATTTTAACATTGGTAAAGCGGGACACCACTGACTGGTGGGGGAGGGGGTTCTTGATTAAAAATTGGGTCTATCTCCCGCCGTTCCCTAGCTTGTCGTGCATTCTTTCCAAAAATCGGGACTTTTTTAAAACGCCGCGGGACGCAGGACAAATTGTTAAACATTGGGACTGTCCCGCCAAAAGCGGGACGTCTGGTCACCTTAATAACAAGTCATGCGAAGGGCCTCAGTTAGGCTGACCAGACGTCCTGTTTTAAATGGGACAGAAAACAATGGTATTGTCCTGTTTCAAATGGTACAAATGGTCACCTAGTCTCACTGGGCTAAATTCAAGGTGTCAGCAGGCCGACCAGACGTACCATTGGAAATGGGACAGTACCATTGTTTTCAGTCCTGTTTGAAATGGCACATCTGGTCAGCCCAACCTCAGCTTCCTCACCTGTAAAATAGGAACAATAACCCCTCATTCACTAATGAGGTTAAAGGCAATCAGGCATCTGTGGAGCTTGCTAGGGTGCCTGGAGCAAAACATAAAGACAGCACACAGTCATGGAAAGGAGAACCAAGGGACCTGAATAGACATTTCTCCAAAGAAGATATACACATGGCCAATAAGCACATGAGAAGGTGCTCAGCATCATGAATCGCTAAGAAAATGCAGATCAAACCCACAAAGAGATAGCACCTCACATCCATTAGGACGGATATTATTAAAGAAACCAGAAAGTAATGTGCTGGCAAGGATGTTGAGAAAATGGATTCTTTGTGCACTGCTAGTGGGAATGTAAAATGGTGCAACCACTGTGGGAAAACCATACCGTGGTCCCTCAAAAAATGAAACAAAATCACCATGTGCTCCAGCAATCTCATTTCTGGGTACGTAACCTAAAGAAAGGAGAGGAACATGAAGAGATTCTTTCACACTCCTGTTTACAGTAGCATTAATCACAGTATCCTAAGATGGAAGCAACCTAGTGTCCACTGATGGATGAATGGATAAACACAATGTGGCCTATACATACCATAGAACATTATTCAGCCTTACAAAGGAATGATATTCTGAGAAAGAGCTATGACACGGATGAACCTTGAAGACATTATGCAGAAGTGAAAGAAGACAGTCAAAACTAGGGTGACCAGACGTCCCGCTTTTGGCGGGACAGTCCCAATTTTTAACAATTTGTCCCGCGTCCCGCGGCGTTTTTAAAAAGTCCCGATTTTTGGAAAGAATGCACGACAAGCTAGGGAACAGCGGGAGATAGACCACATTTTTAATCAAGAACCCCCTCCCCCCGGTCAATGGTGTCCCACTTTACCAATGTTAAAATCTGGTCACCTTAGTCAAAACCATAGACACAAAAAGTAGAATGGAGGTTGCCAGGGGTTTGGGGGTGAGGAGAGTGGGGAGTTAATGTTTAATGGGGACAGTTTCAGTTGAGAAAGATGAAAAAATTCTGGAAATTGGTTGTAGAACAATGTAAATGCATATAACACCCCTGAACCAAACACTGACAAATGATTAAAATGGTAAACTTTATGTTATGTAGATTTTGCCACAAAAAGTATCAACACCAAGGTTATATTAACAGCATTATCATTAACAACAATTGCTAGTATCTCTCTGACAGTGGATCCTGTTTATTTTCTTAGTGCTCGTTTCTTCTCGAGCCCAACACAGGACCAGGCTCTCAGTGCATGAACACATCAAACAAAACAAAACACGGACCTGAAGAAACAAAACCCATGCTCATGACAAGATCTCCTCCTCTTGTCTTCCCTCTTCGTTTCCTTCTTCTTCTGGAAGGCAAGGCCTATGTCTTTTCGCCAGGTCATTTCCAGGGCCCCGCACAGTGCCAGCTGATGAGGCGATTCCAAGGAAAAGGCTTGATTTCTCTGTCCTCCTCCTTCACTCATGTGGAAATACATGTTGAGGCCATTGACTTGGGTCCTATAAGTGCAGTAGAGCGCTTACGAACCAATAAAAAAGACAGCTGCTCTCTCCTAGGGGGAGCAGAGCCATCTCCGTTTATTGAGACAGAGCCCATTAGGGGAAAGGGACACAGCTTTGGGACACCGAAGGAGCCAGACACGGTGAGAGAGCAGCAAGTTTCTCATCCCTTTCTAGAAATGCTGAGTCCTTAATCACTAGCCAGGAAAACAGACAAGTGTCCTTTCCAAGGTCCAAGTCACTTCCAACGGGACTGATATCATTTCCTTTGAGTTGCATAAGAGGCTTTCCTGGCACTTTATTTTATTCATAGAGCATTCCTTTGAAATGTTCTAATTCTGGGATACACAATAGTCACTTCTTGGTAGAGCAAGATTTATGTCAGGGTTGGAGAACTGGTGTGTGAAAACCCTCGGAGCCTGCTTGGCTTATTTTCAGAGTATTTGGAACCACTGTGGTCCTTCCTCATCTTTCAGATCATGTGGCTACTCCGTGGAGGAAGAGGTATATGTAACTGGAGTCTCTGATCTAGTTGACCAGGGCAGCAGGTGGGCTGGTTGTTGCCTCACTTCATCCTTAAGAGGGTCTGTGTGTGGTCACTGCAACTCTCACTATCGTTCTGTACACACCAGAACTGCCAATTGTATCAGTTAGCTTTTGCTGTATAACAAGTAGCTACAAAAATTGGTGGCTTAAAACAGCAGCCATTTACTTAGCTCTTGAGACTGTGTGGCTGGCTATTTCTCTTATTTGGGCTAGGTGGGACTTAGGGTCAGCTGGGTTCATGCGTTTACGGTCAGCTGCTAAGTGGCCTGAGGACTGTCCGGTCTAGAATGGCCTCAGCTGGGTTGGCTCATCTTGGCTCCATGTGGCCGCCCATTCCTTCTCCAACAGGCGGGGCCCGCCCTGGCTTTTTACTGTGGCATTGGCCCAAGGCCCCGAGAGAGGAAAAGTGAACAAGGGCCCTTGAGGTCCCGGGCTGGAACTGACTGGACCTCACTTCCACTACATTTGATTGGCCACGTAAGTAAGTCATAAAGCTAGCCCAGATTCAAGGAATGGGGATGTTGATTCTAGGAAGGGAATAACTGTAGGACTCATCCCGTTCAACTGTAAATTGGACAAAATAATGCAATAGCATAACTCTTCTGGGTGTCATCAGACTGAACGAAGCACACTGCTCTGGCACTTGTCAGTTCATTCACTCACCTATTCACTCACATTTAGCAAGTGATTCTTTGCAGTCCTGATCTGAGGGGCAAAGGGCCATTAAGGAGAAATTGCTGCCCCAATAGTAAAAAATAATGTCCCCTTTTCATTGTGCCCTAATATATACTACACGCAAGGTATGTACTCCTCTCCAAATTATATGTGTTAGGTGTTGTTCCCATTTTGTAATTGCAGAAACCGAGGCCCAGAGAAATTAAGCAACTTGCCCCCATGTCACAGAGCTAGCAATGGAGGGAGTAGGATTTGACCAACTCTAACTTCAGAGCTTCCGTTCTTAATACTTGTGGCCTCTCCTACCTTGGACTTTCTCTGCTTTATTCCCTTCAACTTTGGCTGGGCTTGTTCTAGACAGATGAGCTGGATGCTAAGGAGCCACACAATCAGATGGAGATCTGAGCCAGCAGGTAGGTCCCTGTCCCAAGCAATTTGGTGAGAGCTGCTGGGACCTTTTGGGTATAGGGATTGGGGACACAAACTTGCTAGCTAGTTGCTGTGGCTGGATGTGGCCAGAGTGGGCTGCTTGCTGTCTCCTGCCTCAGCAGCAGATCCTTGCCTCTCTTCACCAGTTGCTTGAGTGACTGTCCACAGTTCATGTTTTGTCAGCTTAGGGACCTAGTCCCTCGCCCTAGGGTCCACTCGTCACCTGCTGTCTGCGTGATACAGAGGAAGCCCGATGGTAACCGGAGAAGGTCAGAGGTGAGACTTGGGGCACAGGACTGGACTGCTGGGTGGCAATACCCCAAGGACACATTAATTTTCCTAAATGACCTTTTGCTATAATGAAGGCGCCCAGAATCCAATCAGCCGCCCTTTGGAAAGAACACGGAGGTGGCTGCTCTTTTTGAAAGAGTGGGAGGCCAAACTGAGCTGGGCTGGAGTTCTACGCCCTTTCCCCTTTCCTGACTCTTCACGTTGGCTCAGAGTACTCTAATCTGGAGGCTGAGTCTTTCGTGCTTTCTACTTCACGATGAAAGAGAGATCGAGACCCTCCAGTAACCATGGACTGAGTATATTACCCGTGGCTTTTACAACCATGCTTTTTTTATTTTGGCACTGTCCCTATGATAAAGGGTATCATTATTCCCATTTTATAGATGGGGAAACTGAGGCTCAGGGAGATTGTGTGATGTGGGAGAAAAGGTGCAGGATAAGGAGCGGGGAGGTCAGGACTCTAACCACAGTTTCCCCATCTATAATAAGGCAAGGGTTGGCATTTGCAGCCCTAATAATTTCTGCCAGATTGCTTCTTGATTTGGCTGCTTGCCTTCTGCCCGTCTGAGATATCCACACCTCCTAAATCTCCCCTGAACTTCTCCACCCCACCTTCATTTTGCCAAATTCCTTTTCTCAGTATCTTGCGCCTTGTCTGACCCTGCAGCCAACTAGATGGCTTCTGCTGGTTTCAGCTGTTTTTAGTGGGCAGAGACAGACTCAGGCCACTGGGTGGTGCTGTGGGAAGACGTTTGTTCTCCAAGCGCCACCTGGATGCTTCTCCCAGAGACCTTCAGGTTTAAAGGTAGGAAGACCAGAAATGGTGCTTCACGGGGAAGGCGGTGTGGTCCATACTTATTATGAGTGTGTTTCCAGCACTTGTCTACATCTTGTTCATTAGAGCAGTAGAGGGTTTCTGAGTTCCAAGTTTTCAGAAATCCCGAGTGAGGTGCTTGTATTGGAAGAGCCAGGGAAAGGCAGATCTGGGGAGGCTCCCCATTCATCCAAATTCCTAGAATTTTCTATCCTGCTGGGGAGGGAGCCAGCCTCTGTCGTCCCCATATACAATACTCAATTTTTTTTTTTTGAGCCATGAGATATACAATCAAATGGCCTTTATCTTTCTGTGAGCTGACTTTTTGGTGACTTTTATAGGACTGCTGTTCGTGAGATGTGGTGTTGCTTGCATACAAGCTGTGGTGTAGCCAAAATACCTGAGTTTGAGTCCTGGCTCCCCATTTGTAATCTGTGAGACCTCAGATAAGACACCCAGTCTCCTAGCACATCAAGTGAAATGTGGGGAGCACACAAATATCTAAGCCCAAGTAAGGTACCATGAGAATTAAAAGTGGGATGGCCAGACATACTGCTTTAAATGGAACAGGAAACAACAGCATTGTCCTGCTTCAAATGATACATCTAGTCAGCCTAGTCATTAGGTCACCATTTGTCCTGTTTAAAATAGGACAGCACCTTTGTTTTCTGTCCCATTTAAAACAGGACATCTGGTCAGCCTAATTAAAAGAGATGACTTATGTGAAAGTGTTTTGTAAACAGTAACGTCTGATGCTGACGGAAGGTATTAGAAAGTTCCCGAGGGCAGAGACTGTCTTATATTAACTCTTTATCCATCCTCTGTTCTGGCACAAGGACTGCATCTCCTAGATACTCGAGTAACGTTTGTTAGAGGAATGAGTGAATGAGCAGGTAGATGCAGAGATCATGAAGGGAGAGGGCAGATTGAAAGTATGGCTGCTACATGAAGGGTTTCAAAGGATGAGGCTGGAGAGGGAGCAGAAGCAACAGGCCCTTGAGGGGGATTTGGGGCTTGTGCCTCCTCTTCTGGGAAGCTGCTTTCTCCCTCTTACCTGCTGGCTGCCTGGGCAGCCTGGATCTTCTTGGGCCCCGCTGCCAGGACCTGGGCCATCTGAGGCTCCCGAGCAGGTGGGCCAAGAGCTCCTGCCATCAAGGACAGGCTGGCGACGCTGCTGGAATGCTCTCGCTCTCGTGCTTAAGTCCCTGGTGACAGTAAACATAACGATGCATGACCTGACACCGAGCTGTCCTGGGTCTTGGCAGGGTGGGGCTGAGGGACCTGTCTCCCATAGTTAGGTAAATATAGGCTGTTATGTAGGAAATTTTGATCTCAAGACTATTTATCCCTGACCTAGTATTTGGGGGGAGGGGGGGGGAAGGGAGATCCAATTACTTGGGAAACTGTAATTGCTTTATATGGCTAGAGACCTGCTATTGTTTACATGTCCTAGACCCTATTGATTAAATCTAATATGATTATTTAAACAGTAGTAATAGTAGCTACCATTTTAGCAGTGTGTTCCACATGGCTAAGTAGGTACTATGCTCAACACATCATAGACATTATCTTATTTAGTCCTATAAGGTAAGCCTTAACCCCCGGTGTTATATCACTCAACTCTACAAGATAAGTATTGCTAGAATACCCATTTTATAAATAAGGTTTAATCTTTAATTAATTACTGGGGTTTTAAAGCTAGCAGATGAAAGAGCTGGGACTCAAACTATTCATTAATCCATGTATTCATTCCACAAATAATTATTGAGCACCTGTTATATACCAGGTCCTGAGGATTCATGTGAATAATATAGATAAAAAATCCCTGCTTTGTCCAGACAAACACAACAAATAAGTAGATTATATAATGCATTATGGAGTGGTAAATACAATGGTGAAGAATAAAGCAGGGAAAGGGGGTCAGGAGAACCAGTACAGAGAGGATAAAAGGGGGAGGGGGAGGATGGTCTGCCCACCCATTCGTCTGTCCATCCATCCGTCCATCCATCCATCCACCCACCCACATACTCACCCATCCACCCATTCATCTACTCATTCACCCACCCACACTCATACTTACCCATCTATCCATCCATCCATTCATCCATCTACCCACCCACACATATACTTATCCATCCATCCATCCATCCATCCATCCATCCATCCATCCATCCATCCATCCATCCATCCAATGTTCGTATGGAACCCATTACAAACCAGATCTATACTTTTGTTAGATTCAGTAGCCACTAGACACACGTGACTATTGAACACTTGAAATGTGGGTGGGAAACTACAACTTTAATTTTATTCAATTAACTAGATTTTAAATTAAGAAACCCTGGAGCAGTGTAAAATATTTTTGTTAAATACAACTTTTATTTTGTTTTACTAGGATTACATTTCAATTTAACCATTAAAAACTTAGCTCTGAATTGAGACTTAAGGGTAAAACAAACAACAGATTTCAAAGACAGTACAAAAAGAAGAATATAAAATATGTCATCAATGAATTTTTATATTGCTTACATATATTTTTTTAAGATTTATTTTCATTGTTTTTTGACAGAGAGATTGAGAGACAGACAGAGAGAGACTGAGAGAAGGGGGAGGGCCCAGAGCAGTCTCCATAGTTGACAGCATTAGTTTTCCATATAGTTTCACTCCACAAGTGGGCGTGGGGCTACTCAGGGCAGGAACTGGGCCGGGAGCCTCCCGCATAGGCCCCGGCAAGAACTGAACTGGGGGAGCTCCCCAGTTCAGCATATGGGTCCACATGGGCCAGGGCCGGAATTTGATCCTCCGTCTCCGGGGCTGCAAAGTGAGCGCTTAACCCACTGAGCCATCCCGGCTTCCCCATATTGCTTACAAATTGATTGCATATTGAAATGATAATAATTTGGACATACTAGGTTAAATAAAATACAGTAATTAAACTTAATTTTTAACCTGTTTTTAATACGACTGATAGCAAAGTTAAAGTCATATCTGTAGTGCACATTGTAATTTTATTGGACAGCAGTGTTTTAGACCTGACCATCCTGAGCTCCCAGGCAAGTGGGCGGAGCTGGGCACATAGTCAAATAATTGTAATTCCATGAGGTAAATGCTATAATAGACCCAGGAACTGAATGCTCTGGGGACAGAAAACTGAGCCTTCAGTTCTAATGCAGGATCAAAGGAGAGGTGACGTCTTAGGCTAAGTCTCCACAATGAGTAGGAATTTGTCATCTGGGGGATAGGAGGGGGGCGCCCTGGGCATTGGGCACAACAAGGGCAAAGGCGGAGGGGCACAAAACCCTGAGAAGTGCTCCTGGAATGTAGGGTGCTTGGTGGGAGGAGGTGGTGTGGATATGAATCAGGGGTACAGTTAGGGTCAGACCGTTCAGGGGAAGGGCAATGGGCATTACTCAGCAAGAGGAAGATGCATTTGCTAAGCTCTTGTGGGCCAGCCACTATGCCAGTTGCTTTCTCCTGCATTAGCTCATTCATTGATTAATTTTTTTTTAAGATTTATTTTTATTTATTTTTTGACAGAGAGAGAGAGAGACAGAGAGAGACAGAGAGAAGGGGGAGGGCCCAGAGCAGGCTCCATAGTTGACAGCATTAGTTTTCCACATAGTTTCACTCCACAGGTGGGTACAGGGCTGCGCAGGGCAGGAACTGAGCCGGGAGCCCCCCTCATAGGCCCGGGCAAGAACTGAACTGGGGGCACACCCCAGCTCAGCATGTGGGTCCACATGGGCCGGGGCCAGGATTTGATCCTCCAGCTCTGGGGCTCCAAAGCGAGCACTTAACCCACTGAGCCACCCCAGCCTCCCCATTGATTTATTAATGACACATATTTGTTGAGTGCCTAATATGTGCTAGGCATTGTCCGGATGCTGAATACAGCAAGAAACAACACAAAGTCCCTGACCTCATGGAATTGACATGCAGGTGAGGACAAGGAGGAAAGGGAACAAACCCAGCTCAGAGAGGTCCAGTGATTTAGGCAAAGTCATACACAGCTGGTGAATGGTAGGCATGGGCAGGATTCTAACCCAGGTCTTCCTGATTTTGATGTCAGCGCTCTCAGGTTACCTTGTCATGCTGTCGTGTTTGTCGGGCTAAAGAGTTTGGGCTTTATCCTGAAGGCCACAGGAGATGACAGAGTCTTTGAGAAGAGGAAAGAGGGTCAGAGGTGTATTTTAGGAACAAACTATGGTGACCATATGGAGGGAGGATGGCACTGAGGAGACCAAAGTGCTGTAGTTCTTGCTTTAGAGTTCTTGTAGGCACCCCTGCTTAGCGTTTATCACAGTCTCCACGTCCCCAAATCACGCCCTTCTCTCCCCCAATACAGTGGCTAGGGGAGACTTTTCAAACCCAAGTCTGAATATGTCACTATTCTGATCAGAATTGGCCAATGCCTTCCTGCCTGACTCAGAATAAAACCCAAGTTCTTGCATCACTTCACAAAGCCCTTATGATTTGGTCCCTCGTTAACTCTCTGGCCTCAGTTCCTCTTTCACTCCACTCACAACGACCTCCTCACTGGTTTAGGAACATGCCAAGGATATTCCTGCCTCAGGGCCTTGGCAGCCCTATGCCCTAGGCCTGAGAGGCTCTTCCCACAGGTATCCATATTGTTCCCCACATACCCAGATGGTACGTTCTCTTGCTGCCTTGGGGCCTTTGCTCAAATGTCACCTTACCAGAGTCTTCTTACCACTGCCACCATTCTCTACCTCCTTCATCTGCTTTATTCTTCCTGCTAGCCCTTACCATGACCTGACATGCAATACATTTACTTGTCCATGGCTCCTCATCTATCTGTAAACCTAACGAAGGTGTCCCCAGTACCTAGACTCATAATGGACCCATGGTAGGCACGTAGCTAATGTGGCTGAGTGCATCTGCCCATTCAGGGATCAAAATGTAAGAGAAGAGCTTTGTCTCTCTCTCCCCACCTTGCCCAGAACCCCCATTTACCCTCTAGGACACCCGAACACTCTCCCATGGTAGCCAATCAGAGGTTTTCTCCACAGGACCCCAGCACGGTCCTGTGAGTGACACATTTACTGGACTTCCTGGCGGCCACCCTTTCCAGGGTGGCAGTGTTGTTTTCTGCTTCTGGAGTCCTGCCAGTGCTCTCCCCGGTGATGGGGAATTTACCACATTTCAGTTTCTTTTCTCGATAATAGAACCTTCCAACGGATCCCCACTGTTTTTTCTTTTTCCCCTCAGGAAGAAGCTATCTTATTTTTCAGTATAAAGTTTAGGACGGAAAACACAAAGCAAGTGGAGCTGTTGCCAAATGTTGTCTTGCCTCATCCTCTTCACATGTTTGAAAAGAAGGGAGAAAAAGAAGGAACGTGTGAGGAATGTGAAACTAAAATCTACAAATGAATCAACAATTGTCAGCACTGGAGGGTCATCATAGGTCACCTCCCCCGATTATTTATTGAGTATATATATTATATCCCATAATCCTCACACCAACCTCGGGGACATATTATTGCTACCACCACCAATACCACCATCACCATTTTTCAGGTAAGAGACTGAGGCACACACAGGAAAAAGAATTATCCAAGTCAGTCCATTAGTCGTAGTGGGACAGGGATTTGAACTCAGGTGGTCTAATTCCAGAATGTAAGCTCCAAATCAAGGAGTCTGGAATCTTGTAGGAGGAAATGCTTTATCTATGGAAAACACTGGAATACAATGCAGGATAACATTGTGTTGAAGTGTGGTTCAAATTATAAATGCTATAGGAATTCAGTCTGAGGAACTCCCAGTGCTTGGGCATGACCATGTGCCAGGCATTGTACTGGCTGTTTCCAGCCTTCCCATTTAAGGAGAGGTGGCACGACATGTGTGGAAGAAGAAGCACACGAGATTTGGAACTAGACAGGTAGGGTTTAAATCCAGGTGCGGCTATTTACAACCTGTGTAATCTCAGGCAAATTACCTAATCTTTCTGATATGGTCTCCTCAGTTGAGAATAGGGATGATTACAACTACCTTGCAGAAGATAGTTTACTGTCATAAAATAGTACCAGCCTATGGTGGGTGCTATTCTTTCAACAAATACTGGTTAAGTGCCAGGCACTTGGGAGCAACACGGTCAGCCAGACTAAACTAGGTTACGCTGCCGTGACAAACAGCTCCCCTCTCCACACACGGTCTCACTGGTTCCGCACAAGTTTAATACTTGCTCACACTATTTTTCCAATGCAGGTTACCTGGGGACACTCTGTCATCTTTACAAAGGTCCAGGCTGACCAGGGGAGGCTCTGTTTCTGTACTTCCATGGTTGTCAAGCTACGATCGCCCAGACGGTACTTCCAGAAATGTCAGGAAATGGGGATTTGCCCTTTAGCTCTTAAAAGTTTCTGATAAGCAATAAGCAATGTGTATCACTTCTGCTCTTGTTCCATGGGCCTAAGAAAGTCACATGGCTATATCTAATTTCAAGAGGATAGGGTAGTGGATTCCTACCACATGCCCCGGGGGAGGGAAAGAACCAAAACATATCTGGGGAACAATTTTAATTACCATCACAGACACAATTTGTTTACCTGTAAAACAGATCCACTAATCCATATATATTTTTTAAAGATTTATTTTTATTGTTTTTGACAGAGAGAGAGAGAGAGACAGAGAGAAGGGGGAGGGCCCAGAGCAGTCTCCATAGTTGACAGCATTAGTTTTCCATATAGTTTCACTCCACAGGTGGGCGCAGGGCTGTGCAGGGCAGGAAGTGGGCCAGGAGCCTCCAGCATAGGCCCTGGCAAGAACTGAACTGTGGGCACACCCCAATTCAGCATGTGGGTCCACATGGGCCGGGGCCGGGATTCGATCCTCAGGCTCCGGGGCTGCAAAGCGAGTGCTCAACCTGCTGAGCCATCCCAGCTTCCCTGAATCCATACTTTAAGAAGAAACTGAAGCTCAGAGGCTAAGGCATTTGACCAAGGTCACCCAGCTTATCCACTGGGGAGCCAAGCTCAACCTGCATGTTACTCACTCTCTCTATTCTACGTGTACAATGTCTACGGCCTTTGTCTAAAGGCAGAATACAGTTTCAGGATGGGGACAGCAGATGTGGAAGGCAGAATAGGAACTGAATAAACATGGCTTCTGTGTTTGTCTTATGCACTAACCAGTGTGCTCCTGGGGAAGGTAGGAAGGGCAGAGGGGCTTCCGTCTGGCTGCAGAAGAGCAGTTTGGACAGATAAGAATACCAAGCCCTGGAATGAGGCAGGGAGCGTGTGATGACTATTACTCTGGCAGCAGGGAGGGGGCTTCCAGGGAGGACATACCCTTGCAGGAGTGCAGGTAAGGTGATAGGGGTAGACAGGAGTGAAGACAGCAGGAATGCAGAAGGGGTGAACCTGAGAGCTGCAGAGGAAGGCGGAGCCTGGCTCACTAGTGAAAAAGGAAAGAACTATCAGGCCATCTGTAGAAAGCACCAGACATTCTTCATACCTCACTCTTCCTATCCCCCAGTCTGGTCTACAGCACCACTTATAAAACAAAACAAAATCCCTAAGGCCTCTTTTTCTCTTGCCTTCTTCCTTCCTTCTTTTTCCTTGCCGCTTCTTAGGACACGGGGCGGGGGGCTGGGAGGCAGCCTTGCTGCGGTGGGGTGCAGTTGCTCTTCCCATCTCCAGGATCCAGCCTTTTTAAAGGAAAAATTCCCAAGGCCCGCTCAGCAGGCCCCGGACCTGGGGTCCCTGGCTTGTTCACCTCTGTAGGTAGCCTTGGCGGGCAGGGTGGGAGCCCAGCTCTGCTCTGGCGCCTCTAGCGCCCCGTTTCTCCTCTCCCAGGCGGCTGCCCAGGCCCGAGCCCTGGATGGTGACGGACAGCCGGTAGTCGGCCGCGGGCCCCAGGTTCAGCCTCCCGGCTTCCCTTCCTTCTTTCTTTGGGGAGGGCGCGGAGCTGGGGCCAAAGCGGCCCTCCTGGGGTTCTGTGGGGTGCACAGCTGCCCCACGCTGGCAGCCCGCCCCCAGATGGAGGTGCAAACCTGGTAGGCGGGGGTGCACGCCTGGCAGGGCGGGAGGGGGGCCGTGACTCACAGCCTGTAACCCGACACCCGCCTGCCTCCCCTCCCCCAGCCGCGGCCTCGGCGGCCGCCGCGACACCTAAAAGAATGAGGGGGCGCCCGGGCTCGGGGCGCCCCGGGCCGGATCGCGAGCGCGCCCCGGCGGCCCCCGGCTCGAAGCCGTGTCGCTGGCCGGGCCGGGCGCGAGCAGCAAGGGAGGCCGGGCGGCTGGAGCAGGAGGCTGCGGCGGTGGCGGCGGGCGCGCGGTAGCCGCGGCGGGCAAGCCTGGGGAGGCAGCGCCGGGGGCTCGGAAGCCCCCGGGCCCCGGGCCGGGCCAGGACAGAGCCCCCGGCTGCTGCTGCGGCCTCCGCCGCTCAGTACAAAGGGCGGCTCGCGACACGCACCCACCCCCCTCCCCGCTCGCGGTGGCCCCGGGGCCCCGGGCGGCGGCCGCGGGGGAGGGGGACGCCCCAGCCCCGCCGCCCGCGCCCCCTCCCCCGGGGCCCGGCCAGCGCGCCGCCCCGCCCCCGCCCCGTCTGCCCGTCCTCCCGGGGAGGGGTCTGGGGGCGCGGCGCCCACAGAACACTCCCCCTCCTGCGCTCGGAGCCACCCCTCTCCCCTCCCGCCGGCGAACATCGCCGCCTCCGCTGCCACCGCCGCCACCTCGCCCGACGCGCCGCAGCTCGCGGCGGCCGGTGGGCGGTGCGCGGGCCGTGCGCGCCGGGGACTCCAGATGTGCCGTCCCCGCCGCCGCCAGTGACTCAGCCGCAGCCCGGGCCGCCTCCCCAATGCTGAGGGGGCGACCTTGAGTGTACCCCGACACCCTGAGCTCTGTGCCCCGGTCTGCCCTCTCCATCCCTGCTCGCCCCGCGCTTGGACATGGAGGGGGCCGCTGCGCCCGCGTCCCGGGACGGCCCCGACTTGGGGCCGGGGGCGCCGGGCTGTCCCCCCGAGGCGGGCGCGGGGGCGACGGCCGCCCCGGAGCCCAGGAAGCCGCACGGGGTGAAGCGGCATCACCACAAGCACAACTTGAAGCACCGCTACGAGCTGCAGGAGACCCTGGGCAAAGGCACCTACGGCAAAGTCAAGAGGGCCACCGAGAGGTTTTCGGGCCGAGTGGTGAGTGGGGGCCAGCCCGGGGCGGGGTGCGGGGGACCCAGGGCGCGCGGGGCGGGGGTCTTGGGCGCTGAGGTCCTCGACCCCGAGAGGGGGCTTCCCGGGCGCCCCCGGACAGACTCCTCACTCTCCCCCGAGCTCCCCGTGACTCAGGCGTGTTTCTCTCCCGAAACACTTGTTACATCCTGTCTGCGCATATTTCAGGGTTTTGTTTTTTTTTTTAATCCCAGCAGCAAAGTAGTGTTTATGATTTGCAAACACTTTGCAATGTTGGGACCGTCGGGGTCTCCCTCGCGGGCACGCATTCAGACCCTGCCCTGGAATGCCTTATTGCTCTAACGTGCTCAGCTCAGAGCTGGTCCCCCAAGTTCCCTGTAGATGAATGCTACCGCCCCCCGTTCCCTGCATCCTCCCACACCGACTTCCCATCACCCGAATGCTGCTGTCACTGCAAGGGAGGACGGACTCCTGCCTGTTTCTCAGAGAAGCGCAGGGAGCAGAAGTAAAGGCGCTGCATGCCTGAGGGTTGTGACAGTTTGTGTCTGGTTTCTGGGAGGACTGAACCGCCCAGCATGGGTAGCCACACAGATGCTGAGTTGCAGCAGACTCGGCTACATTTCAGGTCCTGGCTACAAGGCTTCGAAATTGCTGTAGGGGTCTGGCCCAGCGGCCCCAGTCCTTGCGACAGCGGAAACCCTGCCAGGGTCCCCACAGCATTGGCACAGCCCTAAGGAGCGCCTTGAGTGCCTGGGAGTCTCCAGGTTGTCCCCAACTTGAGTCACTGTCTTTTTTTCCTATCTGCAGAACAGGCCCTTGAAATCCACGCTGCCTGTGACTAGAGGGTTGGGCTCCGGGCGACTGACTGTTACAGGAAGATTTTGTGCCGTGTGACGAAAATTAACACGGTCCTTTGATTTGAAACATATCAGATGTATTTTAATCGATTTAGGGTCCAAGTCAGGAACTAATTATGGTGCACTTTTTTTTGGGGGGGGGGGAGGAATGTCGGGGCCCAGGGTTGGCTTATAAATTTAACAAATGACCATAGGGAAATAGCAAAATGAATTGTTGAATGAAGTAGTAGGTTGATGTTGGTATTTTTCTTTCCTGTTTGTGCAGAGACAGTCCTGTGGGAAAAATGGGCCACCAGTCAAAAAGTTTATCACCCCAGTTCTCAAGTATTTGGATACCTGGATAACTCCCTCATTCTAAGCTTCACTCTTTGAGTTGATACACCCTTATCCGATAGCTTAAAAAAAATGTCTGTTAGGTTAATTGGAAATTTGAGACATCGTACATTGTATTTTTAAGCTGGCTCCAATAAACAAATTCTACAGCAAGCAAGTCGTTGAGAATCGGTCTGGGCAGGTGCCATCTTTTAGGATGAACCTTTTAAAGAGTAGGGGGTGGTTGTAAAAAACGTCCTTGGAGGAACATGCTTTCAGGTTTGTGGAAGAAGAGGCTGAGAAAAGTGCACTTCATTCACGCTTTTCTTCTGAGGCGATATTCCCCAGGCTGGATGTTGAATAAGCAAAAACTAAGCTTAGCTCCTTGCTCATGTTGTCTTAATAGCTGTTGAAGAATCGCGCTGGGAAGTTGGAAAGCGGAATAATGAAAAACAGACGCGGCTGGAGTTGCAGGTTGAGGATGTGAGCCTGTGAGGGGTTGAGTGCTAAGGGTGTGTCTGGGATCTGTGAGGGGACACAGAAGCCCAATGCTGGGAAGCTGCCACAAGCGCGGAGCGTGAAACCTTGTCATAAGGCAGACACCTTTCTGAGCTTCGCGGGGGCTTCCTGTCAGACATTCGTCTCGCTGTTTGATCAACAGAGTAGGGTAGAGTGAGAGGGATTGCATCAGGAGAGGGGAGCCTGCCTTTCTCTTTTGGTGGGTGTCTCCCTTTCTTTGCAGAAACTCAGAACATTCCGTCGGGATTTACTCGAATGACCACGAGGGGGCGCCCTGAGAACGGGAGAGGCTCATTTCTCAGCCTTAGGATTTGGGTCCTGCTCTATTTATTGTCCAGCTCCAGTCCAGCATCCCATTGTGCTATTCATTTCAGCTCAACCTCTTGTTTTACTCAAAGATTTTACAAAGATTTTTGAACCTTATAGAAGACCCACGCCCAGAAACTGGCACTCTCCAAACTGCTTTCTACTGGACAGATAACAGTAGAATGTTAACAAACTCATCTGGTGAAAACCTTGCATTAAATAGATGGGAAAACTGAAGTTCAGTACTGGGACGGCCTCCCTGGCCTTGAGTCCTCCCCCTGCTGAGCGCACTGCTCACAGATGGTGTACGTATTTAAATGAGAAACAGGAATTGTCAGGTGGAAAATTCCCTGTGCCTGGCTGAACAGAAGAAAGAAAAGAAAAGAAAAGAAATTAGTCAGCAAGTTGTTCCTGCCCATACAGTGCTTGGTGACTCAATCTGTCAAGAGCAGCAAGAAATTTTCATCTAGAGTGTGAGCTGGGAGTTTTTTTCTGGTTCCAAGGATGCACTAAACAGCCACAACTTGCTCTGGAGGTGCACTTGAGGAGCGTTGAGAGAGTGTAGTTACAGGGTTTCAGGGAGAACATCGCAGCCACGTGTGGGTTGCCTCCATTGCCCTGCCTTTTTGAGCACTTCTCAGGGAGAGCGGTGGCTTTAAGCTGCTGGGCTGATGCTGGGGGGCTGAAGTCGGGTGCTGCATGAGGCGCTGTGAAAATCAGCACTCCTGACACAGTGTTTAAAAACAAGAATGCTATGGCTTTCAATTGCACGTCTGGAAGGGCCTTCTAAACCAAACACAATACCGCAGAGCATCATGTTCTATGTTCTGTGGAAGGCAGTTTTGAAGAGTTGCAGCATCAGGGAAGTTGGAGTCGTCTGGTCCAGTCTTCCTTGTGGTCCGGGCATCCTCCCCCTCTTTAATCCCAAGTGTGGGCGGGTGGCCACTGCCTGAACGTGTCCACAAGACAAGGACTCCGAGTGGCTTCTTCCAGAGGCTCACACACCCAACAATGAGCCACTCTTGCAGAATTCTCAGAACCCTGGCTTACTTTCAAATCCTGACCCGTTCTTCACTCGCTCGGTGACCTTGCCCAAGCTATGTAACTATTTGAAACTTCAGCTTCCTCACTGGTCAACTGGTCTATTCATAGTAACAACTTCATAGACTTGTTTTGAGAATTGAATAAAATAACCAATAGAAAGGGGGAAATTACCCAATTTTAGTTCCTCTTATAGCAGATTTATTTTTCCCATCTCACTTGGACTGTCATTTAGATTTTAAGTAAGACCATCAAAAAGGCTTGAGGCATTGGACAATAAGCCTTATATCATTCAGAGAGAGGCAGGAAAAATAATCAACTTGTCAGGTTAATTAGGGAATGCTAGGTTAATTAGGGAAGTGCGTCCATAGGAAGCCGAGACAGCCAGATTGCGATAGGCTCAGAACGTTTTTCTAAAGCTTTGAATTTCGGATTTTAAACAACTCTATTGCACAACTCTTGTTTTGCTACAATTTTGGGCAAGGCTGATGAGCGAGCCCCTTTGTCATAACACGGCATGCATTTTCTTTGAGCCAAACTCCTTAGACCTTCAGGCTGCACAGAGTATTGCCAAAGAAAACAAAAACCAAAAACAAACAACATTTTGGGGAGAGGTGTCATGTGATCACCTCACCACCAAGGGCCAAGTTCAACTTCCCTTCTGTTCTAGGTCATCTCTTGAGAGCAGTAAGTGGGGTGGTGTGAGCAGGAGGCAAGGTCTCTGGGAAGGGGTGGCAGGACCAGTGGGCAGAGTGTGGTCTAGCTTGAGTGATAGGGCATCCTCAGTTTAGCAAAGGAACTGATTTGACCCAAAATGGGTGTTTTAACCACTGGTCTTATTTTTCGTCGTCTGGCCCTGGAAAATTGCAAATCGGGGAGGGCAAATTAGTAAGCTAGCCTGCCAAACCAGGGTGTATGTGGCGATCACGTGCCCGGTGGCCAAGGTGCCATGTTGCAGCTAAGACCCAAACCCAGTTTCAGGGAGTAAGGGACCTCGGCAACCATGTAGTACAAACATCACGTCCTCGAGGTGGGAAAAGTCAGGCACAGACGTTTTAAGTGACTTTTCTGAGGTTGCACAGCTGAAAAGTGACCGAGCTGGGTCCAAGAAATGATTCTTGGTTTGGAGTTTTTCTATTACTCATTCACTCTTTGCTACAGCAAGACACGATCCTTACTCTTAAAGAACTTACAATCTAGTAGCAAAAATGAAACGTACTTACAAATACTGAACTCATTCCGCTCAGTTCAGCAATGATTTGTTACCATCTGCCATATGCTTCTCACCACGTTAAATGCTGGGACACAGACAAGGAACGTATCCCCTGGTGGGAGACAGAGTAAGCAGTTGCTAGACCACGGGTTCCTCTTTTCTACAGGACTCGATTATTTCAGGTGATTTTCAGGTCAGAATGTAGCTCGTTGAGGCTTGGTTCGTTGTGCTGAGTTCGATCCTGGACAGGAACACCCCCTCCCCATACTAGCATTGCTGCTCTTATTGCTTACTTAGCTTTATAGACATTAGAGAAAGTGTCTGTAAAGCTGTGCTTTACATTTTCTTTAATCCTCTCAACAATCCTAAAAAGTAGGCACTCTGGTTAGACCCGTTTCACAGATGGGGAAAGTGACACTTAGTGACTTGCCCAGGGTCATACGGCCAGACAGTGTCAAGCAAATCTTATCTGTTTTGAAACCCATTGCTACTAGAGGAAGGGAGACCTTTCCTAATGTCCTGGTCACCTCTGGGTTCGGGTGTGGCACTTTGCTCATGGTGCTGGAAGCCCAGCCATGGGGTTCTTCTGTCCCTGGCGTGTGGGGGTGGAGTTCTTGTTCAGAAAGGGGGTATAGAGAATAGTCATGACATCCTGTAGGATTTGGGAGGGCAAGTGCTGTTGAAGATGATCCGTAATTTGAGTTTGAGAAGAATGAAATATGAGGCATTTCAGCCAGAGGGCAGACTCTGGGGTCAGCAGGCCAGACTCCCTGTAATGCAGGGTTTATGCTGGGAAGCAGTAGGAGGCAAGATGGGTAAGATAGGATGGGGTACAGTCATCATCATCATCAGCAGCAGCAGCAGCAGCTGAGACTTCTTGAGTGCTTACAACATATCCGGTACATATTTTTTACTTAATTCTCCTAATAATTCTGTTATCTCATTTTCCAGAAGAAACTGAGTCACAGAAAGGTTTGCTAGCCTCCGTGAGGCACACACATCAGCAGAGCCTGGCCTTGAACCCAGACAACATGAATGCGGAGACCTTGACCATCCCCCTGGAGCCCGGGGGCCCTGAGCCCATCAGCTTGACTGTCCAGCAGGCCTGGGAGGCTGGCCTGGAGGGTTACGCAAGAGTTGAGCTATGAGAAGATAGGGATCGCAACCATGTTGGGGGAGAGGCATGTCTGCTTCTGGATAAGGATCTGTTTCCTGGGCCGTGAGTTTGTCTGATGAATCAGGCCAGGGAGCTTTCTACCTGGACACACACTGAGTTCTTCGTTGCTTCAGCGACCTCAGGTTCCAGAATCCCTAGGGGGCCTTGCGAGGTTGGCTGGTTCACTTCTGTGCTTGCAGACAGAAATGTACCCACATCACAGAAATGTGCCAGGTCTTCGTAGCATCTCCTCCTCGTAGGAAAGAGCAGGAGATAAGAGTTGAGTCAGGCATTTTGTCTCTTCTGTTGGTCAGCCCTACCTAACCATCTTGAACCTCCTGTTAATGCCTAGCATAGTGCCAAGCACATAGTAGGTGCTCAACAAAGGCTTGTAGGATGGGATTGAAGTGAATACATTGAGCAAGGGAATATTTTAGGAGGTATAAAGGTGGTGTAGGTCATTGTCTGTGATCTCAGGGGGCTTTTTGATTTGCTGTGTAGAAAAGACAGTGGCTGGAAATGAACGGCGGGTTAGGTAGCAAAGCCCGCCAAGCCAGGCACACCCTCCTCCTGCCCAAATTCCCTTTCTGTGACATGTGCTCAGCACTCATTAGGGGGAGAGAGAGAGAGATGTCTGTCCAGGGCTTGTCAGCTTCCTGGCCATGGCTTCCTGTCCTCAGTGGCTCCAGAGTCAGACAGCACAAGTCTCATTTGTCTTTCCCACATGAAAGTCCTAGAGCATCTGTAAGTTATGATTTGTGAAGTATCTGCTTTAAAGCAGAATGCATTTATCATCTCGTGGGGCCAGACGACACCATACAGTACAGGAATGAGAAGATCCCAGGCCCCAGAAAAGGAGGGGGTGGGCTCGATGACCCACCCGTGAGTGGAGTCTGGCTGTATTGATAAAATTCTCTGGAAACGGCCCAGGAGCAGCCAGATGGTGACTTCACAGCGAAGCTCTCCGCTGCACGATCAGCTGCATGTTAAACCGGGGCTGGGCACTTCTACTCCTGGGTCTGCCCAGGAGAAAGGCAGACACGTGTCCACCCAGAAATGTGCACACCAATGTTCATAGCAGCATTAGTCCTAAGATCCCCAAAGCAGAAGCAACCCAAATGTCCATCAGCAGATGAATAGATAAAATGCGGTTTATTCATTTATTCACAGAGTATTATTTCTAATCAATTCCATCATTTTATTTATGGAATGCTTCTGGGATATTATTCAGGAATAAAAAGAAATAAAGTATTGGTGCATTCTACAAGGTGGATGAACCTTGAAAAGATTAGGCTCAGTGAAAGAAGGTAGTTACAAAAGATCATAGATAATGTGTGATTTCATTTCTAAAGGCAGATCTACAGAGGTAGAAAGTGAAAGAGAGGTTGCCCAGAGCCGGGGTGTGTTGGAAATAAGTGGGGAGTGGCTGCTAATGGGAACGGGGTTTCTTTGGGGGGATTGAAGTGTTGGAAAATTGGTCGTAATGATGATTGCACATTCCTATGAATATATTAGAAACCCAGACTTACACGTTACATGGGTGAATTGATGATATGTGAATTAGATGTCAAGAAAGCTGTTATAAAAATGAACTGCGGTGCAGGGAGGTGGTTGGAAAGTGGGATGGGGGTAGAAGCTCCTATCTCTCAGGCCCGCAAGATTCCAACCTGTGGGTAGACATTACTCTCAGGCTCATTTTGTGTAAAAAATGGAAAGCGTTGTCCTGTCTGCCAAGGTCAAGAGAGAGTGCCCAGGAGGAGCCAGACTGCCTGTGTCCACCTTCCATCCACCCCTGACAGCTGTGTGACCTTGGGCTAGTCACTAATCTCCTTGAAATACTGTTTTCTCACCGAGGACTCCTCACAGTTCTTATTTTACGGATTGTTGAGAGGATTCAGGTGCCATGGTTAAGCTTTAGCCCTGTGCTTGGGACACAGTAGGCATGCAATAAATGCAGCCAGAGCCATTGCTAGTCTAAAAGGCACATTTGTATGCATTAGAAAGAGGCCTTTAGGGGAAGCTGGGATGGCTCAGTGGGTTGGGCGCTCACTTTGCAGCCCTGGGGACCGAGGATCGAATTCTGGCCCTGGCCCGTGCGGACCCATATGCTGAGCTGGGGAGTGCCCCCAGTTCAGTTCTTGCCGTGGTGAGACCCCGGCCCAGTCCCTGCCCTGTGCAGCCCCGCCCACCTGTGGAATGAAACTATGTGGAAAAACCAATGATGTACAACTATGGAGACTGTTCTGGGCCCTCCCCCTTCTCTCTGTCTCTGTCTCTGTCTCTGTATCTCTCTCTCTCTCTCTGTCAAAAACAATAAAAATAAATCTTAAAAAAATAAATAAATAAAGAGGCCTTTCTCTAGGCGGATGAATTTGGAAAGGCTCCTCTCCTGGCCCCCAGACTGGCAGCTCTGTGAGAACAGTGTGGGCCAGATGCCCCTCCATGGGGGGCCTGCTGTGTGTACAACCTGCATACCCCCATTCTGCAGCCCTGGTGCTGGCTTTCATTATTGCTCTTAGTAGCTGCGGCTTGTCACTCCTCTGTGGCTGAGGATTTCCCAGAATGAAGGCACTACATACCTTGGGGGTTGGCCCACCATTTCTTTTCACTCTAGCAAGAAACCAGCTGCATGTAAAGAGTGCTTACCAGAATGCCAGGACTGTGGGAAATTTCAGAGACTATGACAAAGGCTGCTGTGGAGACGCCGAGCATTCAGGTGGGGTGTGTAATGAACACATCTGGAATAACCTTCATGAGAACAGTGCAAGGTAATGAGGCACAGAGGAAGGAATCATGGCTGTGGGATCAGACTGACTTGGGTTCAAGTTCCTCCTGCTACTTGGCAGTGACGTGGTCTGAGCAAGCTGCATGTTTCTCCGGAGCTTTTGTTTTCTCATCTAGAAAATGCCGTTACCTTCGGGGGATTGTCATGAGAAGCAGGGTTTGGAAACATCCAGCGCAGCCTGGCGCATCGTAGGCTCTTGAAAACTACAGCCGGTGTTATTGTGAGAAGGAGTAGTGTTGGGTCCCTGGTGACCTTTCAATCTTGGGTCATGGCTCTCCCCTCTCATGGGTTGTCAGGAGACTAAACTCCGAATTGACTATATCCTTCAAGCCTCCCGCGTGGGTGTCTGAACTCTCATTTCCTTTTCCTCTGTCTTGGCCCTGTGTCTGTTCCCTTCAGAGAGTGTAAACCATGTGAGTCTGATCTGTCTGTATACACCCTCCCCTTCATCCCCCATTAGAAGAAAAACAGGGGAACTATCTTACCATTGCACACTGCCCTGTAGCCTGGTGCCAGGTATATAGTAGGTGCTCAGTAAGTATGAATGAATGAATGAATGAATGAATGAACAAAAAGCCAACTACATGAAGGTGCACCAACAATCCCAAGAAGGCAGAGTTCTGTGAAGATGGGAGGCAGCAGGGAGGGCTCCTTGGGGCTTCACCCCATCCTTCCCTGGGTCACCCTGCTCCTCACTACCGTGAGGACAGCTATAGAGTGCCCAGCCGTGCCAAGTGCCTCTCGATTGTACCATGGGTCTGGAGAGGAGAGAAGACCCTGGTCCTCACCCTTGGAGCTCTGTGGCCTCCTTGGGTTGCTCCCCACTTCCGCAAGCCTGCAGCCCCTGCACCCAAGAAGCCCTGATGATGATGATCCAGCCTGGACTGTCTCAAGAGTAGGCCAGCTCTAGATGCAGAATGCATTTGTGAGGCTTTCCACACACGTTATCCCTGGGCTGTAAATCAAGTACTTAAAGAATTGTAAACTGGCTGGAGTGCAAGAGGTAATGCATGTCTGGAAGAAACACCATCATGATTTGCCCTTTAAACACGAGAAAAGAATTCCACTTGTTTACGTTCTGGTTAGGAAGATTGAGAGGCTGCATGAGGTTTTTAGTGGGAAGGTGCTAAGAGGCCTCTGTTGTAGGTTCCCCTCCTTTTCTGGAAGGGGTGGGGACTGCAAGGGGACTCAGGGCTCCACTTGCATCTCTGGCCGGAGAGTAGTTTCCCAGTTAACAAAACAAAAAAAAAAAGGGAGCTGCTTCTCCAGCCTTAGTATTTCCTGAAGGCCCATTCCCTCCCCACTTTCTCCAGCTGTGTCTAACTCCGCCTATTCTGTGGCTCAGCGACCACCAAGGCAGCTGATTGCAGAAGAGAAGGAATCCTTGCTGGATGTTGTCATTCCACATCTGATAAGCCCAAGTACCAACTGCTCAGACCCCCATCTTCTACAGGGTGTTGACAGTTAGGATCCTGATTGCCAAGCTAGGAACCTAAAGGGGTACATGGAGGTGGTTCTGCGCATGGCCTCTGGAGCCAGACTGCCTGGGTTTCAGAGCCCCCCTTTAACCTCCCGTGTAACCTTGCGAGGGGCAGCTTGACTCAGTTTCCTCATCTGTGAAATGGGAATGGCTGTGAGGAGAAATGAGTTGTCTATTGAATCCTCAGAAAAGTGCGTGGCCCACAGTGAACATTCTCGACTTGTTATTCTTGGAAGGGGTTCTTGTGGGAAAGGCAGGGCAGGGTCTCGGGCGTCTGTCCCTTGGTAGCCTGGGCACAGCACACTGCACATAGTAGGTGCGCTGATGTGGAACCCCCTTTTCTTCACTTGGGAAGTGAGGGGCTGAGACAAAATGTTCTCCGAAGTTCCTGCCAGCTCATATTGATTCCCAGGGTTTGCTGAAAGAAGTGGGTAAGACATCGGCTTCATTTCCTGTGGCCCCGCTGTTTGGCAGAAGGATTCCTTGTTCAGCTCTCAGGACCCTTTTGAGATTGTTTGGTTCAGGCTGTGTGAAGGGTAAGGGGCACTGCCTACCGGAGTGTCCACCTGCGCTGGGGAGGCCCTCTGACCTCCCCTGCCCTCTGGTTCTCGCGTGCCGGTGTGTTGGCGTTCAGCTCAAGGCAGGCATGGCTTTTTAATGCATGACTGTGGGGTGGGTTCCAAACTCAGCTCTGTGTGAATGAGAAAATTCTCATTTTCAAGGGACCTATCAGTTTGCTCATCTGTACAATGGGGCGGGGCGGGGGGGGGGGTCATTCATACTAGAACTTGCCTCTGAGGTGGTTGTAAGGATTCAGGGAGGGTGCTGAGAACACTGGTTGACGTGTAGGCAGGTCTCAATAAATGTGAGCTGTTGTGCTTTAGGATTCACGTTCTGCTGAGCTGCCTGGAAGGATCTTTGCTCATTCTTAGAGACTTTGCGTTTAGGAGGCTTTGCTCTTGGTCTCAGTGAAGCCACAGCCATATGGCTGCCTTTGCTCTTGGTTGTGCATTTGGGTCTTGCTGTCGACACCAGTTTTCTCCCCATGACTTCAGCGGTGATGGGGACACCCAGCAGCCATTTAACCTGGGTCCTTCATCCTGGTGACAGGTGGGGTGGAGGTAAGACCCTAGGAATGAGGAGAAGACTAAGGAGGTGCCCTCTCCCCAGGGCAAGGGATATTTTTGGCAGCCTCACTGAAGAGGAAGTCGTAATAAGTAGGTTCATTTCATCCTTAAAGATGAAATCAATCAATCCATCACTCAATCAAGCTCACCTTTAGGGGAGCACTTTATATTTGTCAGGCCTGGGGGTAATTGTGTTGCCTGTATCATCTCACTGACTTCCTTGCCAGCCTTAGACTCATCCTATGAGAGAGATACTGTCACTGTCCACACAGGGCCACACTGTTTGTAGCCTGAGGGTAAAGACTGAGCTCTCAGCTATGACCCTAGAGAGCTTCCCAGGGAGTGGAAAGATTGTCATTTTTCTCTTGTGGCAGGTATTCCTTCTGCCTCTGCCAAGAGACACATTTAAAATATTTATTCAGGTATTTGTGGAGCTCCACTTCTGTGCCAGGCACTGTGTGGGCACTGGGGTGAGGGGAGACACCAAGGAACAAGATATGACCTCGGTCCCAAAGGAGCTCAACCACCTCTTGGTCCTAGAATGCCCCTTGTCATTTCTAGATCCTTATCTTTATGGTCCACACTTGCCCCTCCTTGCTGACCCATGTAAGGAGACTAATTCCTTGGGGTGTGTGTGTGTGTGTGTGTGTGTGTGTGTGTGTGTGTGTGTGTGTGAATCCCCCAGAATTTTATCGCTTTGTATCAAGCACATCCGTTATCCAGCCTTGACTGTCTCAGTATCAGTTTAAAAAGATGCCCACTAACTGAGAAACTCTGTGGTCCTTGATGCAACCTAATTACTCTGTGTAATTCTTAGTAGGTTTGAAAGTGAACTCTTCAACTCACAAAAGCAGTGTGAGGGAAGAGGCCAGCACTCTGTGGATGGGCTAAGCTCAGAGCCCAGCACGAGAATGTGTTTGGATGAACAGGCCGGGCAGCGATGCGCTCACTCCCGGGAGAACCCCACGTTGCATCTTCCTCGTGGTTAATTGATATCTGTTTCCCAGGCAGAATCAAATGGAATGCTCAGGGTGGGAACTCATGTGCGAGTGGGCATGCGAACAGCTGGTAGCAGAAATCCTAGAGAGGGAGGAATTAAGTAGAAATCTCCACTGATCATATCCACCGTCTTGAATGTATAGGAAGGTCCAGAGCAGAAGGAGGATCTTTCTTCCAAACAGTCCTAAGAGCAGGAAACATCTAGTGAGTGACAAATGTGTGCCAGGTACTGTTCTAACTACTTTACATGCCTCCTTCTATCCTGTGAGTCTGTATTATGATTGCATTCATTTTGCAGTTGTGGAAGGAGAGCCTTAGAATGAGTGACTTGCTCGCAGTCAGAGCTGGGGTTTAGAGCTGGGCTGTCTGACTTCAGTCATGGTCATGACCACTCTGTGGCCTCTCCTGGGTATGCAGCCTTCCTAAGCCTCTGCAGCTTCTTGCTGGGCTTCTTCCCCCACGCCGTGGATGGTAGACCCCTGTTGAACCCAGATGTAAAGCTCCGAGAAAGTTGTCTCCAGGCTTGTGAAAATTGCTATCGGAGGAACGTCGTTCCATGATCCCGATTTTTCTGCGTCTTATTTATTTCTGTCCTCCCCGTGTGAGTGTAGGGCCTGGCACATGATAAGAATGCTGTAAATATTTGTTGAATGGCTGTGGACTGTCACAAGTCTAGGGATATTGTCAGGAGACTAGGGGGCCTGTCCCACCGTTGCCATTACTTGAGCTGTGTGACCTTGGATAAGATCTATCTGTCCCTCCCTCAGTTACATCTAACTGATCTGTAAAATGAGAGCCCCGGGCCTGATTTTTGTTTTATGATTCATTATTCATTCAACAAATATTTGTGGAGTGCCTGCTATGTGTCAGACACCACTCTGCTCTAGGCGATAGGGAGAGAGTGCCGATGAGACAGATGAGGTTTCTGTTCGCTTAGAGCACACGACAGCCCCTTCCAGATTCTGCATTTGGTGAGTCCGTCTGTCTCATTTCCAAATTGCTTCAAAGTTGCAGACGCAGAATCATTCCTTCCTTCTTGGTCTTCCTTCACTATAAGGCATGTTCCGCCAGAGCAGAGATTTCCATCGGTTCTGCTTACTGATGGATATACCAAGTGCCCAGCACAGTGCCTGGTGGTGTGCATGCTTGAATGAATGAATGCCGTTTCTCTCTTGCTAATCTCAGGATATAACAATTCTGGGGCTAAAGCCCAAGAAGGAAATTAAGACACAGAAGTCCCATTTTCCAGGAAAAATATTATTTTTATAAAGGCAAGATGTATCGGGAGGGTTTTATTATTTCTGTTAGTGGAGGGATTAGGGAGTCAGGCAGGATTCCTCGATTTTTCATTTGGTGATGCTTTTTGCAAACCACAGAGAAGAAACAAAAACAACAATTCTCCCATTTCCCGCTCTCCTCTTTTGCTTCAAGTAGAAAGAGCACTTGCTTCTTAAAACAGCTCATGAAAGGAAACATTATAACAAATATTTTGCCTTTCTCTGGTGGCGGCACAGTCTGAATTCCTTTCAGCCCCACAATGAGTTCTAATTTTATGAAATGTTTGGATTAGCCACCAATTTTCCGGTGGAATTTAGGAGGCTTGTATTTGTACTTATGCTTGAAGCAAAGAAATCTCCTAAAATCCGTGCAGTGTCTCGGGCCCAGTGGGACGTTCTAGCCAAGGACAAAATGACCGTCAGCGGAATGATGGGGAGGAAAGAGATCTCTCTGGCAGCTGTGGGCTGGCTTTTCGGATGGTGGTATGTTCTTGAACCACAGTCTCTGGGGCTTGGCTAGGCTGCATACCACTTCCAACTGATCATGGGCTATAAAAATTCCAGCCCAAGTTGTACCTGACCTTGTTCCTTCAGTTCCCGGAGCCAGACGACATTAGGACATGTGGTAATGGGGTGAGAGGCATTTTATACCGTGTGGTGCTCTCTTCCCGCCCCTCCCCCGCCCGACGCATCTATTGCCTTGTGTTATAATTTCCAAGTTATTGATGTCTTTCTGCCTCTAGCCCTGCACGGTCTCACACAGACACATGTAGCTATTAAAAGTGAAAATTAATTACAATGAAATAAAGTGAAAACTTCAGTTCTTGGACGGTGCAGAGAAGATCATTTTCAGCATCATAGGAAGTTCTAAAGGACAGCGCTACTGTAGATGCTGAGTTTAATAAGTGACACACTCCACCCCTCACTTAGCATTATTAGCTCCATATGGAACACTTGTCATTAACTTTAATTATCTCCTGGCAACCTCATTCATCGTCTTCTCTGTATCTCCAATGTCTAGGGTAGTGCCTGGTATATAAGAAGCACCCAGGAAAGATAGATTTAGAATGAACGAATCAAGTTGTCCATCTGATTCAGCGTTGCTTTGCATATACCTGACACATAGTGGGTCTTCCAAAAAAAATGAAGTGAATAGTTCTAGAGTTCAACCCTTGAAGAGGTTCATTGGCTATCTGTTGAGCACGTACGATATGTCACTGTGCGGCGCTCTGGAGATAATGATGATGAGCAGACAGACACTGTCCACTAGGATAGGAACTTCTCCAATCCCATGGTTCTTAAATGTTCAGGAGACACGTGACTGTCCTGGTGTGCTTGTTAAAATGCACCCACCCGGAGAGTCTGGTCCCACAGGGCTGGGGTGGGACCCAGGGAGACTAAGCATCTCCAGTGAACATGGCAGGGTTGGCCCATGGCCTGTGCTTTGAGGAACACAGCATTGAGAAGCTAGTTGTTATATTTACCTGGGAATACACACCCTACTTTCTTCAGGCCACGCCTTCTCTTGTGATAACTGGAGGGCCCTGAACCCTGGGCCCTTACGTTGGACCTGCAGCTTGAGGTCTCTTTGCCTTGGATGCTCTCATGGAGTAATAATAATACTTGCAAACAGTTGCGTAGCAGTAATCGTGGCAGGTAAGAGACTAAGCATGTTAAATCACCGATCTAAATTCATCCTCATGGAACCCCAAAAGGTGCACACCATCATTACCCCCATTTCACAGAGGATAGACCGAGCCACAGAAAATTAAGTCACTTGCCCATGTTCGCACTCCTCAGACTCTGATGAGCTGTGACGCTGCTGCAGAACTTTGAACAGCTGCCTCCTAAGTGCCGAATGGGCCTTTGTCCCCTTTTCTGCCAGTGGCTCAGAATCTGAGTTCAGGTATGTGGATGAAATGCCCACTGAGGGGATTAACACGTGTGGGCATTGCGAGCTCTGTTGACCTACAGATGCCCATCCCTGGCCTCAAGGAGCATAATTCACTCATTAGGGGGACATTCCGTTGGCCCAACTGTGCGTCAGTCCTGTATGGTGCTCCCAGGTGTAAGAGCCTTGCACCTGGCTTAATGGGGGACAAAGGCATAGACAGGGACATCCCTACAAAATGTCACAAGCAAGATAGGTTTTTCCTCTAGACAGGAAAAGCAAAGCCAATCTTAAAATCTAAGCGTCCTCTCATTTCTCTGCTAGTGACAATGGTTACATGGTTTTGCTGTAGAAATGCCTTTTTCACCCAGTAGAGGTGTGTGTGTGTGTGTGTGTGTTCTACATGTGGTGGGTGTCTAACGTAAGGGAGGGTGTATCTCCTTTTCACCCCTTGGTAACCACTGAGCAAGGGAGGGACGCCCTTAGACTTGGGAGTGCCCAGAACCGCTGACCCACTTGGGAGAACTTTGAAAGAAGGAGAGTGAACGGAAGAGGCGTGAACCTTTATAGAATACTTAGCGTGTGCCTTCTGCAAGACACACGCAACGAGGCAGGTTCCATGTGTCATCTCATGTCACAGCAGCTCTGTGACGTGTAGGAACTGTTCTCCCCACTTTGCGATTAAGGCAGCTGTTGCTCAGAAGGAATGACTGATGTGCTCAGTCATGAAGGGGGCACCTGAGTTCAAACCCAGGCCCATCTGTCCCCTTCCACCCCTCCCACCTCGCTCCTGGCTCCTCCTGCCACCCTGCTGGTTCTCAGCCCTGGCTGAGCATTAGAATAATTGGGGAGCTTTGGAAAGCTCTCTGGGGATGGGGTCCCGGCATCAATGTCTCAAGTGCCCTCTAGGTTCTGGTGATGCTGGAGTTGCGAGCCACTGGCCTGAGCATGCTTATGGCTGAGGGTCTGCGCCCTTGGAAGTGTCCCCACAGGAAGGCGGCTCCCCTCCCCAACCCTTGTCCCCAGTGTGCTTCCTCCAGGGAGGACTGGTGTGTCCAAAACCATCCCCCTGGCCCCAGGCCGGGACCTTTTGCTCTGTTGCATCAGAGGCTGCCATCGGCAGCGGCTTGTTTTCTTTTTAGGCCCCAGTTGTAGCGACCTTTGTGTGTGTCTGTTTATTTCAGGGAAATAATCCCATCCTACAAAATGGATTCCCTGGGGGCTACAGAAGTACATCTGAAGGGACTTCTTTTAGGGGTGACCTGAAATGTCCTCTTGGAAGAGACTACAGCTGTTCCCTTTCTCCCAACCCCCTTCTCACTTTGCCTTCTGACCTTGTCCTCCCTGCCTCGCGGTAGTGCTCTTGCTTCCACACATCTCTGCTGAAGGCCTGTGTGGTAGTAGCAGCAGTGGAAAAAAACGGTTTGGGAGCACGTGCTGTCTGTTGGGCACATGACTGGGCATTTTCGGTGTATTATCTGATTGCATGTTCTTGGCAGTGATGGGAGAATAAACACAAGCCTGAAATGTGGGGGTTTTTATCCTTAGAATGGAGGGAGTTGCCATCATGCCACGATTCACTGGCCTTGTGGGAGAATGAGGTTCTCCATGGGCTGTGGAGGTCACCATATTGGAGCAGTTGGCTTGGCTGGGGTGGTGGTAGGTAGTTGGCTAATTGAATAGAAGGGTGTGGAGTAGCCCAACATCTCCTTATTTTCAATCTGCCATTAAGCTCAGTCAAGGAAATGGAGAATACTGGTTAATCTGATGCAATGGTTAAGTAGAAATGCTAACGTAACTTAGTCTATTACAGCTTAACGCAGAGCTCAAAATACATCTTTCTAGGTCATGGAAGCTCATCCATTTGAGAGCCAATCTTTAAAAAAGTTGTAGCCATTTATTATGGAAATGTTTCTCAAGTGGTTGCACATTTTCTTGCCTTCTTAAAACAAAGTATCTTGAGGGTAGTTAAACTCTGTCTTTATGTCTTTGAGTAATTCTCCTAAAGGGTCTTCAGTACTATGGTTTGGAGTTCTATTTGTTGTTTAGAATTTGTCTATCTTCTCTCTCATCAACTTGCATTCCCTTTGATGACTTCTTTAAATGATAAGATTCTGGGGATGCTGGGATAGCTCAGCCATTGAACGCTTGCTTTGCAGTCGCAAGGTCTGGGGTTCAATTCGTGGCCTGGCCTATGTAACCCCACATGCTGAACTGCAGCACCTCTGGTAACCACAGGGATAGCTCAGCAGCAAAGGTTCTTGCCTCCCACATGGGAGGCTCCTGGTTCAGTTTTCGCCCTGCACGGCCCCACATCCACCTGTGTGGAATGAATCCATGCCACAACTAATGATGTACAGCTATGGAGACTGTTCTGGGCCTTTCCCACCTCTCCCTCTCTCTTTCACCTTCTCTCTCAAAACAACAAAATAAATCTTAAAAAAGATACTTTTTCTTAAAGCAAAAATAATGCATGATCAATACTGAGAACTCACAAGATAAGATTTCAGGTCAAGTAAGTTGTCCTATCTGATTCTATCAATGAGGGTGTCTCTAGTGGCTTGTTAGTTCTATTTTTTTTTTACTTCCTCACAGATTTGCTGTGACCAAGCTTGTTAGAACTGTTATTAGGAAAACTATAGGTGACCATCTGTGGGGGCTCCGTGCATAGATTTGATGACATTTCTTGGGGTGGTTTTTCTAGGGGTTCATTTCCCTTATTCATATAGTCCTCACAGCTGTGAAGCTGGTGAAGTTCCATCTTCTCCTAGATTAGGATGAGCCACTTTTAGGGAGAAGGGCTGGCCACGGCCACCCAGTTAGTATGTGGCAAAGTTGGGCCCAGTGCAGCTCCCATTTGGCAACATCGTACCTGTGCAATAGATTGTGTGTGAAGAGATAAGTGGCTTTGGGATAAAGGAGTTATTGCTGTACTTGGATAACTAACTCCAGGAAAAACCTACCTTGACCCCAATCATCAGTGTTGCTCAGGCGACAGATTTTTTTTTTAACTTCTTTTCTGAGGGAGTAAGAAGCAGAGTTGAAGCCTCCTCTTTAGCACGCCAGACCCACTCTCTGCTTGAACATCAATCTGTCTTAGGTTAGTATGGAGATGGGTGCAGAAACACACTTGAAAGCAACATGTGTTACTACCCGTACATAACTTACATTTTATGACCTTAACGATTCAGGGAGCACAAATCCAGCGGGAGGTTTGTCTTATTTACTTGTTTGTCTTTTCTGCAGATGGGATGCTTGCATCAGAACTGGGCTGACTTCAGATATTTGCTCCGGGATATTTAAACTGAACTGTATGAGCCCATTAAACAAATGGAAGACTTTGGGGGAAAGAAGGCTGTCCTCAAACCAAATGTTTTACATGGAGAACATCTGGGGAATATTGATATTTGTGTGTACAGTACATCAGAAAGCAGCTTGACGGGGTTCAGCTGGGATGTTTCTGGCCTGTGGTTGCTGGATTTGACAGTTGTGTTGTAAGGGAATGGTTCTTATGAAGTGTTGCCATCAAGGCAACACTTGGTCCAGGGAAGGGTGTCCTCGTTTAGCCGCACTCTCAAGTTGTTCTGATTAGCTCTCTGGCCGGATTGTTCATGACATTTGAATAATCCGATATCTGAGCTAGTTTTCCCCAAGGCTTAAGCTCCAGAGACTAAGGGTGTTTCTTCTTTGCCCTGAGTTTCCATTGATTTGATGAAATGTGGGAATAGATGTGGCCCAGCAGAAGAAGTGTTGGCCGTAGAATCCAGGTACCTGGGCTGAAACCTGGGTGCTAACTTTATGACCTATAGGGACTTGGGGAATTCATTGTTACCGTTTTACTTCGCCTCTTCTACATGACTCATGGGTTGATGGGGAGAGTAAAATAGAGAGGGGGTGGTGCTGTATATGTAAGAGGCGGTCATTTACACTGTGGTATTACACCCATGGGTTTGTGGTCTTACCCACAAAGTCAGAAGCAGTGTGGGCCACAGTGGAATCTGGGATATCATCCGGGTAGGTTGTCTGAATTCAGCAACTTGTATATACTGGGCTACATTGGTGGTAGTAGGTTGATGGGTGAGAAAGGAATCATTCTTAAGAAAATTAGGATGATATTCGTCATTTTTGATTCAGTTCAACTCAACACATATTTATTGAATGTCTGCTATGGTGCCAGACTCTTTCCTAGGTATTAGGGACATAGTAGTGGTGGTGGTGGAGGGGCGGGAGGAGGGGCAAAGCAATTGGGTTCCTGTCCTGTATTCTCTGTTCATTATGCCCAATATTGACCATGAATGACCCTCCTTTTGTTAGGTTATATGTTGACTGTGATTTAGGTGACATGGATGATGATTGGTGTATTAGTCTGCTTGAGCTGCCATAATAGAAAGAGACCAACCACAGACTGAGTGGCTGAAACAACAGAAGGTTATTTTGTTATAGTTCTGGAGGCTGGAAGTCCAGGATCAAGGTGCCTGGGGGATTGGGTTCTGGTGAGACCTCTTTTCGTGGCTTGCAGATGGCCACCTTCTTGTGTCCTCATGTGGCCTTTTCCTGGTTTGCACATGCTCTGGGTGCCTCTTCCTCTTATAAGGACATCAGCCTTGTCGGATCAGAGTCCCACCCTGATGATCTCATTTAACCTTGATTGCCCTTCTTAAAGGGCTGATCTCCAAATACAGTCACACTAGGTAGGGGTTAGGGCTTCAACCCAGGAATTTGAAGGGGGTCACAATTCAGCCCATAACCAGCCCATAAGTGGTAAATATTTATAGGTGTGAACATTATTTGGCAGGGAATACGGCTAGGCTTCATGCACTGTTTTGTAAGATCAAAGTGATCCTTATTGAACCCCCAATTGGCCAGATTAAGGAAAAAGGCAAAACACCACAACAATTTAATATAGCTTTGTGGTGGTGGGAGGAAATTATTGTAAACATTACATCTTGATGGGAACTGAAGATGGCATTTTGACCAATGCCAGTCAAGTGAGATAGTGAACAAAAAGGACCGTGGAGATATTGTCCTGGCTCTTTTTGGGGATGGAAAAATGATTCACTCTGAGCAGAGTGAGATTAAATTCTGGTCTTATTTAGGATCAAGAGTAAAACACAGGTGGAAACAGGAAGCGATTCATGGAAGGACTTAGGAGGCCCCATCTCTGCACACGTACATCTGTTCACCTGTGATCTCACAAAAGAACGCTTTGCTGGGAAGTGTCTTAGAGTCCTCCAGAGAGCACCTCCTTGACCGAACTCTAGGGTCACCTGTCTACCTACTGGTACAAAGAGAGTAAAGTATCTTAATGAGAGTTTCTTTGTGCCAAAACCTGCGTATCTTCTGGTCCCTTCTCAAGTCCCACCTGCTCCCTGGATTCCTCCCTGACTTCTCTAGCCCACAACACAGCCAGTAACCTCATTCTTAGTAACCTGCCCAGTAACCTTGTTTTCTCCTCCCATGCTGACTTCATTGTCATCTCCCACCAGAAGTTAA
>PVKE010002416.1:0-83219 GCA_004027555.1 Craseonycteris thonglongyai | reverse complement strand
TTCATCAAAATATGCTCCGGTTCACGAACTCTGCTTCGGTTCACGAACAGGAGCCGCGGCCATTTTAATGCTATTTCCTGGCTGTCACATGGTTGTGACTTCCTGTAGGAAGATCGTGGAGAGAAAGAGACACAGAAAAAAGTACACTGTGAGTACTTTCAGTGACTTTTTTTTATTTTTGTTGTGCTCTTTCTACATTACTATACTGTACTAATGTGTATTGTAATTTGTTTCATACTTTTTGTCCTTCAAAAACCGAAAAAAAAGGTCAGAACGGATTAACCGGATTTACATTGAACCCTATGGGAAACTGTGCCTCGGGTTCACGACCAATTCGGTTCGCGACCAGAGTCAGTTCACGAATTAAGTTCGTGAACCGAGGTACCACTGTATTTAGAGCTTTTCAAAAGAAAGAGACCTGACATCAAGCCATTTAGCCTTTATTTCCTTTCTGTGACTTAATTCGCTGAATGTTGCCTTTCAGTGATATTTACTACTTAAGAAAGGACCTGCCCTTAACGTTTTCCATTATTTCTTAGGGTCAAAATGAGTTTGTTTGGAACAACCTCGAGCTTTGGAACTGGTGGGACCAGCATGTTTGGCAGCACCACCACAGATAACCACAACCCCATGAAGGTACCGCATGAGGCTGCACAGGGTTTGTGGGAAGAGTGCTGGCCAGGGGCGCCCACAATAGTGATAGTGAGAGAAATCGAGATAGCTTGGGAGCCTCCTTCGGGGTGCAAGCTCTGAAATTGTGCAGCTGCTTTCTCATTCAACTTGTGTCCCCTGGACTGGTGTCCTGTTCCTCCTGACTTTCCCGATCACCAGAATCACCCGAGGTGCTTGTTAAAATGCAGGGTCTCAGGGCCCAGCCCACACTGTTGAGTCAGGGTTTCTATGGGGAAGCAGAGCTGGTGATAACTGAACAAGCACTTTGGGGCAAGCGTGAACCTGGTGGGCCATGATCTAGAAAACGGGGTTGTGGGCATTTCACTTAGAAACCTGCTGCTAGTCCCAGCAGTGCTAGTATTTTCACTGGCCCATTAACCCCTTTTTAATCACCATAAGAAAAGTCTAATTCATTCATTTAGTTCTTGAGCATGCAAGGAAAGCCCACTATGAGGTTTAGTGAGAAAGCAGTTTTGAATGAAATCACGATGCATACATTTTAATGTGGCCTTTTCCCCGCTCCAGGATATTGAAGTAACATCCTCTCCTGATGATAGCATTGGTTGTCTATCTTTTAGCCCACCAGCCTTGCCGGGGAACTTTCTTATCGCAGGATCGTGGGCTAATGACGTAAGTGCTCCTTAAATGCATGTTTTGTAAGGCCTGTCTCTTTGTATGGGCAAGGTTAGCTTTCCTTTTGGCTTCATTCTTTCCCAAGCAAACGAGGCTGAGTTAAAGCTTATCCCTGGCCCTTTTACAGCAATTCCTACTCTAGTCCCGTATCTTGACGTATATTCCCAAATCAGATGTAATACTCTTTGAGAGTGAATGTTGTCCATAGTAATATACCCACATTTCCCTCCTGGGTATCCTGAAAATGTTCTTCAGGCACACATTAAATTTTTTTCAGCTTTAGCTGTATGTAGTACAGATTCTACATAGACATTATACCTAACCTATTATGTACAAAAAGAAAGAAAAAAATCAGTGTACAAAAAAGAAAAATTAAAAATTCTGGTAGGAAAATCAGCCAAGGGTGTGAAGAGGCACTTCACGAAAGCTGTTCAGGTGGCGCATTAAACTTGAGCCATTCGATCACACTCATAATCAGATGAACACAAATGGATGTGAGAGATTTTTTTCAATCAAGTTAACAAAAACACAAAGTTTAAAAGAATTATACTCAGTGGCAAGGATAGGCTGACAACTTGCATGTACTACTGGTAGGTATGTAAAATGGTACGTCTCTTCTGAAGGGTAATTGGCAGTGTTTCTCCGAAAGCCTTAAGTTTACACCCTGTGTCTCAAAGTGATTCCCCTCCTGCGGCTTGAGGAGGAGCTCCAGTGTGGACTTTATATGTGTAACTGGATTAATCTCTCTAGCAGTGCAGGACACGAGGCTTAGAGAAGCCAAATGACTGGCCTAGGTCTCGTGTCTGAGTGAGGGGCAAAGCCAGGGTCCTGAGCCACTAAATCTGGCCGGGATGTCTGCTCCTAGTCACTACCTATCCTGCCTCATTTCAAAGGTCTTCATGCAGTGAAAATGTTGAAAATAGTAATGGTAATTTATGGTACGTCCGTGTGCTGGAATACCGGTTTAGAGTTTTGGGGAAAGTTTCTTCAACAGGGAGGCAGGGAGGCAACAATGGGTGGGTGAGGGGAGGAGAATGGCGGGGAGAGGATGGGAGTCATGTTGAGCAGGTTGGGTTTCTACATGTAGTTTTTGGAGAGACTTCAATCAATTGCTAAAAACTTAGAAGACTGCTTTTGACAACTAATGCAAGTGAGCAGAGCTTCCATTACAAAAGTAAAGCTACTGTATAATCTTTTTTGTTTTAAAGAAACTGCATAGAAAGACTGAAAGCACACTATTTCCTTATATTTACAAAATCTCTAAAATGCATTAATTTTATAATCAGGAAAAAAATGAAATAAAAATCAAAGTAAAGTATTCAGAGAAGAAATGTAAGTTTCCACTTCAGTCTTGAGTCTCTGGTAACGGATGTCATTCTACTTTAGAAGACAAACGTAGATCATAGCTGTGAAGAGAGAATGATCTGCCACGTGAGCTGTAAGCAAAAGAATTTGTATATTTTAATGGCTTAGAAACAGGAATCGGAAAATAGCTACTGGCTTATATTTTTCAGTTGCTTGGGTTGATATGAGAAGTTCATGTATATTTAAATTGTACCCCATTCATTATTAGGTATTAAATTCATGTAATTTATCTAAAGTTCTGGTTGGTATTAATTGGTCTTCTTACACTAGGTTCGCTGCTGGGAAGTTCAAGATAATGGACAGACGATACCAAAAGCCCAGCAGATGCACACCGGGCCAGTGCTGGGTGTGTGCTGGAGTGATGTGAGTTTCATGCCGCTTTTCATGTTTTCGTCTGATCCGTAAGATCTGTGTATTTCTGGTTTTGTGTAATCCAAAACACAAATAGCCTGTGTGGATATACGTTGTAGGGATTCTGAGGTTCTGAATATAGCTGTAGTAATTTATTGATGCTCCTAATGTAGTCAGTTAATGTTAGCTTTGCTTTCTCTGAAAGTTTTCTTACATAACAGGTCGTTGTTTTACTGATGTGTTACTTTGAACAAAGGATTAGATAATTTTTATTTCTTGAAGCCTTCCTTCCCTCTAAATATGCCATGAGCTTATGTTGTTTTAAAATTCTCTATTTTAGAAAATAAATCCGGGGGGGGTGGGGTGGGGGCGGAGGGGAAGGATCATTTTCTATTAGACATTTGAAGTCTTTTTCCTCCCAGATCCTTGAATATCAGCAATATTAGTAAATGTGTTCAAGTTTATTTGCCTCTGAGCTTTTTTTCCCTCCCTTCCTACTTGCTGGCCTGCCTGCCTGCCTGCCTTCTTAGATATATTTTTATTTATTTTTATTTTTTGCCTGCCTTCTTTTCATCTCCTCTTCTTTCTCTTTTTTTCTCTCAGGCTGCAGACATGGAGGCCCCACCCCCACCCCCACCCCCTTTTTAAGGTAGAGCCAGGAGATTGACAGCCCAGCCCTTCTTTCCTGACTGAACTCAGCAGCAGCCAGGAAACAAAGGGGCCTGACTGACGTGGAGGATGGTAGAAGTGCTTCTGTGCAAAGGAAGCTGAGCCTCAAGGCCCTTCCCAGGCGCCATGTGTGTTTTTGTCAGAGTTATTGGATATTAATTGCAAACAGTGAAATTGAATCTTTTTCATGTATAATTTTCAGAAATACATAAAGCTGTGGTCAAGATATATGAGAGAGAAAGGAAATGTGGCAAAATGTTTAAAACTGATGAATCTGGATGAAGGGTTTATGGGTATTTGTTTTATTTTTGCAACTTTTGTGATCGCTTGAAATTGGTCAAAATTTAAAAAAATCAAGTGGCCCTGGTACTACACGTAGATACACAATGTGCAGAATTTATTTCTGAGAGATACGCTAGTGTCTATGACACTGTCGTTTACACTATAGTAGCCTCAAATAATTGGGAAATTTAAAATTGCAGAACAAAACGTTCCTCAATATATTCAATCTATTATCTAGGTATCCATATAGATAGAGATTTTCTTTTTCTTAGAATGACAGCTATTCTCCATTTTATTTTAGGATGGGAGCAAAGTATTCACAGCTTCATGTGATAAAACCGCCAAAATGTGGGACCTTAACAGTAACCAGGCAATACAGATTGCTCAGGTAATGAAAGCCCGGGGCTATGATGATCCTTTAATTATAATTACAATTTTTATTTTAGAAAAAATGCAGTTTGACTATACCAGATCGATTTAAGTATACTAGAAACCCCCTCCTTAACACAAAAATAACACCAGTTATATAAACCATCCTCATTCCTATTAGTATTTCTGTCTTGGGTCTTCCATATATGTGTGGTAGCATAAAGAGTTAGTGACTTTAAATCTATAGCAGACAGATGTTACAGGTGGCCCTCAACATTCACGTGCTTGACATTCTAATACCCATGAGTGGCTTGCCTTTTCCCGACTACCTTTGGTCACTTGTTCATCCGACAAGTATTGAACAAGTGCCTGCTGTGGGCCAAGGACTGTCATTGGGGAGAGAGAGAGATAGCAGTGAGAAGAGCAGTCCATGTGTCCCTGAGCTATTAGAATATCCTCAGGGACTGCGGCAGGCTGTTAGGAGAGGCTGCTAGAAAGCAGAAAAGCCTAGAACCAGAGGGACTGACCGGCAGGAAGAGCCCTGACACGGAAGCATTTTCAGGAAGGTGTCACACCAAGGTCACAGCACTGTGTGTGAGTGACAGGCCGTTCCTTGACCTCTTAATTCATGTCATCTAAGGAAGTCAATAAAACCACAGTGGAGTTCCCTCCTAGTTATTTCTGATCATCCCCCTAGGGAGGGGCTCACTCTCACTCTCACATACTAGTTAATTATGGGTGAAATCAAACATTAGAATGTTAGCTAGGTGTGTGCTCTCATGTCACACTGAATGTTGGTCACGGGAAGGGCTGAAGTACCCTTCAGTTTTTGTTTGGTGTGACCTCAATATTGAAATTAATTGCTTCTCTTTGAGTTTTCAGAACTAAAGCTGTTTAGAACATTGTTGCATTTACCTCCATCTGTTTCTGGTTTTTTCTTGTGAAAAGCACGATGCTCCTGTTAAAACCATTCACTGGATCAAAGCACCAAACTACAGCTGTGTGATGACGGGGAGCTGGGACAAGACTCTGAAGGTGTGTGCGCGCACCGTTGGCCGAGGCGGCTCCGGGACACTCTTCAGGCTCCAGCTCTGATGGGCATTTCCTGGCTTTGTTTTTTCTCTTAGTTTTGGGATACACGATCATCCAATCCTATGATGGTTTTGCAGCTCCCTGAAAGGTGTTACTGTGCTGATGTGGTAAGGAATAGCTAACTTAATATGTTTTTCCTTTAAAAAAACAAAAACATTTCTGACCTTAGACATCATGCAATTTAGAGAGTGATCTAAAACCTCTCAACTTTAGAAATAGCTGCTACAAGGGATATATAGTTCAGATTGCTTCAGTTGTCTTAAATTGGAAAAATTTTGTGCTGCATTTGTTCCAGAAATACTAGGTGTCAAGGGTTTTGGTCACTTGTTTTTTTTAATATATCCAGATAGCTGCATGCCATCAGCATATGGCATCGTGTGGCTACAGGAAAAGGAGTGGGAACTTCATGGTCTGCTAGATCTTTTGGGAGAGAAACTCAAGAACTTTCTCCATCTGTTTAGTCATAAATCTTAAAGTTTTGTACTAACTGCTCTAGTAATGCCACTTTTAAGAATTTGTCAGAACAGTAAAGACTCAAATACTCTTTGTTGCATATAATACAGTGAGACATATGAAGTGTGTTATCTCATGGGCCAACAATACAGACAAGGTAAAGTGAACCCTGTGGTAGGTTCATTTGAGGGACTGTCAGACAGTCACTAATGTTCTTGGAATACACACTTTCAGGTAATGATACTGATTATGTAGAAACACACACATACACACACTCAGAAGGGAGAGTGGAGTAAAAGAGACCGTAATGTTAACAACTTTTCATTTAAGGGGTGCTATAGGTGATTTTCATTTCTTCTCTATTCCTAAGTATATTTCCTAAATATTCACATATTTTATAGTTTTAAAAAAACAAATCTTTGAAAAATATTATGTATTTCAAGTATGATTTTTCTAGGTTTTCATGAAACATTGATATCACTGGATTTTTAAACATAAAAGTAATTCAGACTTGTATCTGTGACTCAAAAAAAACTAATACTTTGGTTTAAAAAGAAGCACACTCCTGAGGAGGATGGGAATGATAAAAAATAGTAAGCACCGTCCTTATTTCAAGCATGACTGCTTTCCTCTTTGCCCTAGATATACCCTATGGCTGTGGTGGCAACTGCGGAGAGGGGACTGATTGTCTATCAGTTAGAGAACCAGCCTTCTGAATTCAGGAGGATAGAATCTCCACTGAAACATCAGGTGAGTCAGCAAGGCCTTCAGGGTGAGGAAGACCGAGCATCTCAGTAGAAGCACAGGGTCTGCGGTTCATTCACAAACCACGTGGCTGAATGTAAGCACCTGTTAAAAGTTAGGAAGTAGTGCTCAGTGGAGGAAGAGAAGTATCTTCTTGAGCATATTTGAGTGATACATTTCTGGTTTTTCTAAAACCCAAACATGGGGTAAAAATAACCTTCAAATTAGTTATGGGATGTTATGTTTTCCATTGTGGTAACATACTTTTCTTTTTTTCTTAAACCATAGCATCGATGTGTGGCTATTTTTAAAGACAAACAGAACAAGCCGACTGGTTTTGCCCTGGGAAGCATCGAGGGGAGAGTTGCTATTCACTACATCAACCCCCCAAATCCGTAAGTGCGACTTGATCGGCTAGCAGGTTTTCACTTGAGACTTTTTTAAAAAGCAAAACTTAGTTGGGTCTTTGTTTTTCAGTGCCAAAGATAACTTTACCTTTAAATGTCACCGATCTAATGGAACCAATACTTCAGCCCCGCAGGACATCTATGCGGTACGTTTTAGAACTTTAACCTTGATGATGCAGCAGAAACTGGGCTTGGGGCTAGCGAGTTGTCATAGGGTCAGAAAAGGTAGTTGACTCATCATGTAGAGAGAAACGGCTTGGCTCCAGGTTCCAGTGTGCTGTTCATGAACATGTTGACTGTCATCTCTGTTTCTGAACACAAGCTTCGGACTCCTGTGGCCGAGCCTCCCTCTGTGACGCTGGTAGGCAGTGTATAGACTTAGCTAGAGCTGGGAAGTTGCTGGTTGTTAAGAGAGAAAAGGGCATTTTCCTGAGGTTGTGCCTCGGTGTCACTAGCTATATAGTTGTTAACCTCTGCTGACTTGTTCATAACAAGAGACAAGATTCAGTTCTGGGCTGACTGCTGATCAGGAAGCGTGGCCGGTTTGTGCTGTGATTGGCAGGCAGCTGGCTTCAGTGACGGGACAGTCAGTGCGTTTTGTTTCCTAACTGAAGCAGGAAGTGCGCATCAGCCAAACCAGATTTCTCTCCCTCCTCCTGCTTCTCATCATGTGTGTCAATCCTTGCAGGTGAACGGAATCGCGTTCCATCCTGTTCACGGTACCCTTGCAACTGTCGGATCTGATGGTAGATTCAGCTTTTGGGACAAAGATGCCAGAACAAAACTAAAAACTTCCGAACAGTTGGACCAGCCGATATCAGCTTGCTGCTTCAATCACAATGGAAACATATTTGCGTATGCTTCTAGCTATGACTGGTCCAAGGTGAGGGTTCCCGGGCCCACCACACCCCTCCATGGGCACAATCAGGCATACTAACCACCATGTGGACAGCTTCCTGGGCCACACCCTTGACCCCAGGTCATAGATCAGAGGTCTCCTCTTTTGGGAAATGTGAGTCAGAGGTAATCATCCAGGGCCCTCCCAGAGACCTTGCCCCTGAGGGCAGTCATCTCAACATCATAGTGCTGGAGGTTACAGAGACAAGTAGGTAAAGGAGAGTTCCACCAGGCCCTTGGTCTTCTCTTTGGGTGGACACTCTTGTTTAGCTGGCTTTTCCCTCCATCTGCCTGTGTTGATCCTGCAGGGAGGAGGTTCTGCTTCGTGCCTGTGGCACTTGGCATACTAGAGGTGCCCTCTAATGCTAACTTCCTTTTTCATAACAAGGTCATTGTGTTTTTTTCCCTTTTAGGGACATGAGTTTTATAATCCCCAGAAGAAAAATTACATTTTCCTGCGTAACGCAGCCGAAGAGCTAAAACCCAGGAACAAGAAGTAGTGGCGGAGCCTTGTGGGTTCTCGGACCTCTTTCCTCTGCACGCTGCCTCGTGTCTGTGAGAATTCGGATCCCTGCTGGTGGTGGACTGTTGGCATGGCTGTGGATTTCAACCCCTGGAGAAAACGTGGCGCTGGTTAGCATCGGGGCCCAGCGGCCGCCGTGGCTGTCGGTCTCCACTCCACTGCCCACTCCTGGCTTCCATTGTAGCTCTAGGGGGACCGAAGTCTTTGTAGAAGTTAGACTCACAGCACTTCATCTAGCAGCGCGTGTGAGAGAACACTGGGGCACGCTTCATGAACCCTGCACTGTCTTTTGTAATAAACGTTTTGAAGATTGCCTCCTGAGCTCCCTTTGTCCCTCTCGCCGCATGCCAGTAAGCTCTGACGTGGCCGTCCTATGCAGCCCCCGCGCCGGGCTTTCCTTTGTGACGTCAGGCGCCCTTTGGGAAAGGCCGGAATCTGGTCCCTCAGGAAACGAGCCCGACCTGTGACGTCCATGCGCAGTGTCTAGCAGCAGCCTGTCCCAGCCTTGGCGGCCAGTGTGAGCGGTTTTGTTTTCCCTCCGCCATCCTGGTTGTCAGCATCCCCCATGCTGCTGGGCTCAGCCAGGCAGGGGTCCTGGGGGCTGGAACTGGGGACCCTCCTTGTGCTGAGGGATAGGCCTCTGAGCAGGGTGCACGTGGGTGCTCAGTGTGGCCTTCAAGGCAGAACCTAGGTTCCCTGCATGGGACTTGCTTGTGCCCCCAGCACCAGTAGTTTTGGAGTGCTGCTTTTTTATTTCATGTAATTGAAAACTCTTGATTGGTAAGTATCAAATGAAATTCAGCTTAATTAACGTTTGACTTTTGAGTCGATTGCTGTGTGTTTTCCCTGTGACCCCACATGCTGCTTATGCTTTACTGTTTGGGGCTGATCTGTAAATTAACTTGCTGAGTATGGAAATCACTAATGTTGTAAGATATGTTTGCCTACTCATAAAAAGCGATGAAAATAAAATCTTCCAGAAGAGATTGCCTACACGATGGATTAAATTCTTTGGTAGTCGGATCACGAATGAATTAAAGCCTACAGAGTGCTTCCAACCCTGTCCTGAAAGCAGAGCTCAAATGTTAGCTCCCACGGTGTAACTTCCAAGGGGGTGGGTGTCCCTGGGATGTCTCATCACGGACAGAAATGTCCATGGCCCCGGGTGGTCCCGAGACTTTTTTTAAGGATCCCCACAAAGGGAGGCTGTGCTTGGGTGCAGCCAGCAGATGGCGCCAATGACTCCAGGGAGCATGTTCTGTGTTTAATTTCAGAAACTGCAGTTTATTAATGGCAGGAAGTATTGGCTCCCATTTGCTGCTGTTCCTAAGCTTGTAAGGCTATTTATCCTGTTAGAATATTTTTTAAAATAATACACTTTTAGCTTTAGCAAGGTAGATAGCCTCCTGAGGAAATGCTGAATGTGACAATTTTTCAGAGGCCAGAGTCCCGATTTTTCTACGTACTTAGAAGTTTAATGTCCCCGTTGATTTCCTCATGGGACCTCAAGGCTTGGTTTCCTGGGGTTGGGGGAGCCGTGAGCGCCCGCAGCCCTTTTCGCATTATCCTTCCCTGGTGTGGGAAGGAAAGATTCGGAAACGCAAATCCACCCGGATCGGTGGCAAACAGGCCCTTTTAAGATGAGTTCTCATAACAGGCTCTCGGCCTACAACTAGCTGGTTGAACTGGAGACGTAAGGAGATGTAAGATGTAGACTTCAGACTTGGCATAAAAAGGAGATTCTCATTTTTTATATCAACTGTACATTGAAATGATGTTTAGGATAAAGGTAATTTCACCTGATCAGACTTTTGCAACCGTGACCGCTAGACACGTGACCACACTGGTTGGCAGGCTGTTTCCCTGGTGTTTTGCTGCCCTAGGCCCTCTTAGGATTGGGGGGCCCCCACTCATGACATCAACAATTAATAGGCACCCACATCCCACCTTAAATACATATTCTCTTGCTGCAGGTTGTTTGAAAATTTGCATGTTTTCCTTCTAAAATTATTTGGAAGTCTTTACACTTCACAATGATTTCTCAACCCCTTGAATCCAAAGGAATTTCTCAAAAGTCGTTTCTGACAAATTGTTTTCAAATGTATTGAATGTACTGCATTTGTAGATGTGTGCTGAAACTGGTTCACTTGGGGTTATTTTTCTATTTTGAAGCCGACCACTCTCTTTCCCCTCCCCACCTCAAACATTTTTTAGAGGCTGTTGAACAAGCCCCAAAAGCCCGTGCCTCAGAGTCTCAGTGCCCTCCCTCTTAAAACGGGGCTGATAGTACTATCCTGGGACAAAGGCTGTTTTGAGGTGAAATCACCTAATTTATATAAGTAACCCAGTCAAGGACCTGGCCCTGAACAGGCACTCCAAGGCAATTGGCGGTCACTATCACCAGGGATGTATGAAGATTAACCTCATAAAAGCGCCCAGCACTCAAAAAATACCTGATCAATGTTGGCGGCTTTACCTCCCACCTCGGAACCTCCATCTTTTCTGTTCCCTCCGCTGTTCCCTGTACTCACATGGCACTTGCTCTCACCAATTCCCAGAGGCCTTCCCTGACTCTAAAGGACACCTGTCACTCTTGGCTCTCTCCCCCCCGGCCCCGCTTTGCTCCCTTCTCAGCAACTGCCTAGAAAATTTACCTACATATCATATTCATTGCCTCTCCTAAAATGTAAGCTTCTGGCGGGATGCGGTGGCCCTGGGGCCTAGAACCCTGGCCCGCCACCTGCCGGGCCATTACATTAATAAGTATGTGTCGGGTGAGTGGCTCTCAGGCAAAAGTTGGTGTGACACATGCGTGCGTGGGGCCACCCGATGGGTGGAGAGGGATGGCGATGCACAAACCAAAGGGGTCAGGAGCTGAACCAGTGAACGACCCCGAACCTGGGTGTCCGCTTTGTGAGACATCCCCCATCCCCCACCCCCATCCCCCAGCCTCCACCTTCCAGGCTAGACAGGAGTGCAAGGTGCAGGCAGCAAGCCTGCCTGCCCGCCCCGGGTGGACCAACGCCCCACCCGAGTCCTGAGCTTCTTACTTTTTTGACCCTGTGGCCCAGCCCCCGGATCGGGACCCTCCAGGTCCCAGCACGTGCTCTGCAGACGCCAGGCCGCCCGCCTGCAGCGGCTCCCTGTGGGCGCTCCTCCCCCCCCCCAGCTTCGCTCACGTGGTGGGGCAAGGGCGGGGCCGGCGCGGGTGCTGCTGGGAGTTGCAGTTCGGAAGCTTTGGCCGCCTGAGCCCTCGGGCGTGTGCTAGAGCAACGCTGACCCTGCCCCGGCCCTTCCTGCCCAGTCTGGGGACAGCCTCAGAGAGGCCCTGTCACAAAAGGGGACACTGAGGCCCGGTGAAGGGAGATAGCTTGTCCAGCAAGATCACTCAGCCGAGCAGTGACTGCCAACAAGTGTAGGTGACACTTTAATCAGTTTTCAAAGGGCCCTCTGAGGGTCCCTTGTCTGCTTGAGAGCATCCCTCACCTTCTTTCTTTCCTCTTGCATTAACTCAACACCTTACCCGAGGGCCGTCTGCATGCCAGGCGGCGTGGCCAAGGCCAAAGGCAGGATCGTGTGGGGCGCATTGGAGGGGCAGGGAGTGACAAGAGGAGGAAATGAGGTGTGACAGAAACGTGTGTCCCCAGTCGGCTCTCTGAAGACTTGGGGTTCCATACCCAGCGTGAGAGGGCAAGGGTGGGGTTTCTGGGAAGGAAGGCTCATGCTTCAGTGGCTGCCAGGTGGAGCGTGGGGTGCGTTCGGGGGCTCGAGGCAGGTTTGTGGGTCCTGGGGTCAAGCTAAACACCTGGATGGACGTGACCTGTGCAGTCAGTCACAGGCCCTGTGCCCAGTGCTCTCCTGCCAGAGGTGAGATTCCTGATAAGTTTGCACAAGGGGCCTTGCCTGGTGTGACATTCCCAGAGGCCCAGGGATGGGCCTCTTTCTACCTGTGGGGACAAAGGGACAGCCCTCTGCTTGTTTTCCTCCGGAGGTGACCCACAGATGGAGGAATCCCTACTGCCAGTTGTGGCTGGGGACAGACTTTCGAAAAGGCCAGAATCACGTCCACGGCTCTGTCACCTTCTCGGGGGACGGGGTCCTCGGGGACCACTCTGGCCGCCCTTCCACAGCAACACCCTGAGTCTTTCCGGCTTATAAACCGTATGTTTACTTACTGACTTTTGTCTTATTCACAGAAGCTCCGTGGCACCAGAGTGTGTTCTGTGTGTGCATCCCTGCAGCCCCCACACCCTGGTAAATATTCATCAAAGGAATTTATCTACAGTTAAAACGAGTCATTTCAGGGAAGCCGGGATGGCTCAGTGGGCTAAGCGCTCACTTTGCAGCGCCAGGGACCGAGGATCGAATCCCGGCCCCGGCCCGTGCGGAACCATATGCTGAACTGGGAGCTCCCCCAGTTCAGTTCTCTCTCTGTCTCTGTATCTCTCTCTCTGTCAAAAATAAATAAATAAAAAAATATATATTAAAAAAGATTAAAAAAAAACACGAGTCATTTCACCTTTAATATATGTTGCTGCACGCTAAGTAGCACTGTGTAAATGTTACCTCAGTAAACACGATCTAAGCATCATTTCCGTCTGATTCATAGACGATCTGAAGCCGCACCCGCCCATGGAGCCAGGGGCTGGGCCAGGACTACACTTCCCGGCGGCCCCCGCGCGCCCAGGGCGGGGAGAAGGCGGAGCCAAGGCGGCTGGGGGCGGAGCCGCCTACAAAGCCCGGGGGCGGGCGCCGCGCCTCAGAGTGCCCGCAGCGCCGGCCGGAGCGCAGCGCAAACCGGAGCGGCGTGCACGGAGGGAGCGGCCCGCGAGTGGACGGGCCCAACGGCTGGCCCGGCGCCCCCCGCCGCCCTGCTCGCTCCCCGCCGCCGCCCATGAGCGCATCGCCGCGCGGCCCGGGCCCGTAGGCGGCGGGGCGCCCCCCATGCTGCTGCAGCCCGCGCCGTGCGCCCCGAGCGCGGGCTTCCCGCGGCGCCCAGCCGCCCCCGGCGCCATGCACGGCTCGCAGAAGGACACCACGTTCACGAAGATCTTCGTGGGCGGCCTGCCCTACCACACCACCGACGCCTCGCTCAGGAAGTACTTCGAGGGCTTCGGGGACATCGATGAGGCCGTGGTCATCACCGACCGCCAGACGGGCAAGTCCCGTGGCTACGGCTTCGTAAGTGACCCCGCAGCCGGGCGCGCGCCCCCGCCTGCACTTGCCGGGCCCCGGAGGGCTGAGCGCCCCCCGGCAGGCTCACAGCGGGCCGGCACCGGCACCTGCGGCCCGCGCCCGGGCTGCCCCGGGGATGGGGGGCGCGGATCACTCTCCCGCCGCCGCGCCCTCCCGACCCCCAGCCGGGTCTTCCCGCCCCCACACCAGGCCCGGCTGGAAAGGGAGGCCCGCTGTGTCCAATTAGAGCGCCGAGGTGTGTGCAGAGGTTTTGGGGTACAGAGGACCAGCTTCCGGGAGCAGCAGCCGCGCAGCCCCTCCCCCGCTGCCCCGGAGCCCCTTACCACCCCTCCCTCCGTATTTTCCAACAGCCCCCACAGCCCATACAAATAAGTACCAATTTAAGAAAGAATCATCGTCCCCAAACCTCTGCCACGAGGAACTTCACAGACCGCACTGATGGGCAGGCCTGGCTGGGGCCCCCGCCTCTCTTGGGGGTGCCCATCTCCCCTGGGGATTGTTTCTGTCCTTGAAGGCGAGCTTCCCAGAACTTGAACTTGGAGGGAGGAGTTGGAATCCAGGGGGCAGCTTTGTGGGAGGGCCGCAGGCCGGGGCCAGAGGAGTTGGGGGGCAATGAACACCAAGGCCCCAGCAGAGCCCTCTGCCCCCTCGCCCCCCCACAAGGGGAGTCCCCAGTGTGTGTGTGCTCCTCTAGGTGACCATGGCCGACCGGGCAGCAGCTGAGAGGGCTTGCAAGGACCCCAACCCTAACATCGACGGCCGCAAAGCCAACGTGAACTTGGCCTATCTAGGGGCTAAGCCCAGAAGCCTCCATTCCGGTGAGAACCCCTCTCCCTTCCCCGGCCCTTCTTCTTCTTCTTTTTTTTTTTTAATATTTTTATTTTTGACAGAGAGACAGAGAGATACAGAGAGAGAACTGAACTGGGGGAGCTCCCAGCTCAGCATATGGGTCCGCACAGGCCGGGGCCGGGACTCGATCCCGGTCCCCGGCGCTACAAAGCAAGCACTTAACTCACTGAGCCATCCCGGCTTCCCCCCCCCACCCAGCCCTTCTTGGCTGCTGTATTCAGCGTTGATATCTGTCCCGTGGAAAAGCTCCCTGCCCTGTAGGAGTGGCAGTCGGCTGTCATGTGCTTGCAGGGCTGTCCCAGGGCAGTCATCCCCCAGCTTGGGAGCTGGACCCCTTCTTCTAGCCACATGCGCCAGTGGCCGGGTGAGGAGGGTGTGTCATCAGGTATCAGCTGTCCTAGTGGGAGGGAGGAAGTTGGTCCCTGGAACCTCAGCAGGAGGAAATCTGGAGGCTGCTGCCCTGGGGCTGCCTTGACTTGCTCAGCCTGGAGCTTGGAGGGTGTGTGTGTTGGAGGAGGGGTGACCTAGGAGGGGAGTAGAAGGGGATTGTCCCTTTTGGTTAGACCGCTAGGCTGTGGCTCTTCTCTGGGTGAGACCCAGCCCCTAACGAGCCTCTCGTTGTAGGCTTTGCCATCGGCGTACAACAGCTGCATCCCACCTTGATCCAGCGCACGTATGGGTGAGTGGAGTGGCTGGGGGAGGTGGTGGGGGTCTTCTTGGGTCTCCCAGGGTGGGCGCCCATGGGTCCAGGGGAGCGTTCACTGTTCTGCCCACCCCGCAGCCTTGTTTGGACCCTTTGCAGCCACCTTTCTGTGTCAAACAGCCGTCACTGTCTCTAGTCTTTCAGAAGCGTGATGGTGTGTTGGGGGTGGGGAGGGGAACGAGCTGAGAACTAAAAGGAGGCAGATTGCATTTCTTTTTTTTTTAAGATTTATTTTTATTGTATTTGACAGCGCGCGGGCGCGCTCGAGAGAGATACAGAGACCGAGAGAAGGGGGAGGGCCCAGAGCTGTCTCCATAGTTGCACATCATTGGTTTTTCACACATAGTTTTATTCCATAGGTGGGTGGGGCTGCACAGGGCAGGAACTGGGCCGGGGTCTCACCCCAGTGATAACTGAACTAGGGGCACTCCCCAGCTCAGCATATGGGTCCACAGAGGCCGGGATTCAATCCTCGGTCCCCAGGGCTGCAAAGGGAGCGCTCAACCCACTGAGCCACCCCGGCTTCCCCAGCAGATTGCATTTCTGCTACCCCTGATGGAAGCCACATTGCAGAGCGATGGGGTACACACGCTCTGGAGCCGGCTGGCCTGGGTTCAAATCCAAGCTCCCCTCCTTAACCAGTTGTGTGACCTTGAACAGCTGACAACAGCTGTCTCTGCCCCCGTTTCCTCACCTGGGAGGTAGGGAGGCTCTGCATTCTGCCAATGGAGGTGCAGGCGGGTAGGTGGGCACCCGGGAAGCATTGCCGACACTTAGGGGACTGGTGGGCTGGGCTCTTGTTGGGGTGCCCCTCTGACCTGCTCCAGTCCCGGACAGATGGTGGCAGCAGGTCATTGCGGGTCAGGTCCCATGTTTGCGAAAGCTGGAGCAGGTGAGACCGGATCAAGGCCAGATGTCCCCGGCCCGGCAGCCTGTGGGCCTTTTGTCTGACACGCTTTGGAGCCGTATGTCCCAGCCTCCTCTGGCCGAGAAAGGCCCCCCTCACCTTGTCTGTTTTCCTTTTAACATCTAATAAGGCCCTGCAGCTGCCTGGGGAAGGACACCCACCCGTCAGGGGCACAAAGGAGGCTGCCATGCCTTCTGGCTCCCCGGCCCGTGACGGATGTCGGCTGTGTGCCCCAGTGCAGGGCACTTGTTGGGTTTGGGGGTTGTATCTTGTGGTGGGGGAGGGCAGTTAATAAAGTAGGCAGGTCCTTTGAGAACATTAGCACTTCTTAAGCTGTCAGAGAACAGTCTTGGGCTCTGGGCTTTGTGTTCCGAGGTGCAGCGTGCGTGCAGCGTGCCTGCCCTGGAGTCAGACACAGTTTGAAGAGCAGCTTGTCCTGAGGTGGTATGGACCCAGGACCAGAACAGGGTCACAGCTGGGCTCCGGCTGACGGGGCAGGTCGGCCCGATAGATGACCGAGGAGCCGCTCCATGCCCGCGACTCGGGGTGCCCGCCCTGCCAGCGGCTTGCCTGTGTGTTGTAGGCGTGGGAGAGCCTGGAGGGTGGCCGGGAGCAGGTGGTTCTGGGTTTCTCTTACCGGGGATCTGCTTCATAAATGTCTACAGTCATCATGGAAGGGGTCTGGGGACACCCCAGTCTTCCTGCCGTTGCCCCAGGTTCTTCTGCTGCAGGGTGCAGGCCACATGAGAAGAGCATTCCTGATTTTCATAGTCCTGGCTCTGTGCCCCCTGGCAGTGCCAGCTGCCCAAAGACCAGGGCGGGAACCTGCAGCTCATACAGCTCTTTCCTGCTTAAAGCACAACAATACCTTCCCCACCCAACTCCCGGCTCCCTTCTGACATACTGTAGTTGCCTCTCGGACCCTGGTAACTGTCAGTGCCTGGCCCCCGGGGCCCGTGGGCCTGGGTTCCCATCCTGATTCTGTCACTTTCCAGCTGGGTCCATCTTCTGCGCCTCTAGTGTCCTCATCTGGAAAGTGGGAGAAGTAGCCACCTTGACACGGTGCCGACTTGCGAAGCTGGGTCCCCATGCACCTGCCACACCTCCTTCTGTCTTCACAGCTGCTCTCTGAGGTTGGGGTTGATATCCTCACTTTACAAGTGGGGAAACAGGCTACGGATGGTAGCGCCCTCTCCAGGGCGGCTGAAGTGGCAGGATTTGAACCCAAGCAGGCTGGCTCCAGAACCACAACTCTCAGTTGCTGTTCTCTGGGGTGGGCAGGTGGAAGGGGCTCCCCAACCTCTCCGCTTGTGGTCCCCAGTGCCCCACCCCTGTGAGGGTAGTTGGGGGTCAGTCACAAGAATTTAACGCCGCATGTTAAAATCTTCCTAACTAAATCCTTGGGCCGTTTAATACCTGTGACAGGGAAGAGGCCTCCAGCTATTTGTTGGTTGCCAAGGGGTGGAGACCCAAACAGGAACAAGGGGTCAGAGGGACTGTCTCGTGGCTGGGGAATGGAGGCCCCTCCGAATCACACTGCCTGCCACCAGGCTTTGCTGAGGTCCAGGCGGCAGGAGGGGCCCCTGGGTGCACTGCCCAGAGAGGTGTCCGACGTGGGTCAGCTGTCATCTCCCAGGCCCGCCTGCCCAGCCCGAGAGTTGGACCATCAGCGTCCCTTTTGTCTTTGCAAACAATCGGGCTTGGGAACCCGGCCGGCCGGGCCTGACTCAGCGGCCACTTTTGTCAGGGAGGCCAGGCCTGCTGTTGGCAGAGGGCAAGGTGGGAGCCAGAGCCGGACAGCTCAGAGTTTGCAAACCTCTTAACCCCTTTGCTACCTGACTGCACTTTCCCGGACTTCCTGGCCCCGGGCCTGTGCCTTGGACATCTCTGAGGATCACACAGCCCCGCTTTTGGGCAAGGCCCCTGCAGATTCCTCGCCTGGCTGGGTCGTAAATGTCAGTGTGGGGAACTTCGCCAAAGAACTTCGCTCCCGATGCCTTTGGCCTGGGTTCCCCTCCCCGCCAGCTTTTCTGTTTTGAAGTTGAATGGGCTCTTGATCAGGACCCGACTGGGCCTGCGTATTTTCATCGCGTAGCTATGATACATGGGGCTGAGGTCTGGGGTTTGGAGAAACCTTGTCAGGTGACAGGTGGCTCAGTGACTGGAGGTGACAGCGATAGCCGTGGGCCGCCCCGTTGAGCATCCCTTTGCAGGCAGAGGTGAAGACAGAGCGGTTTAGGGAGGTCCTGGAAAGGGGCCTCCCGGTGTCCGGGGCTGTCTGTCCGCACCTGGGCCAGAGCCTGCCGGGATGACATGTTGGTCCTGGGCCTGGCCGCACGGATCCCCTCCTTGGGTTATTTTTGAAGGGGCAGCTGCTGCTCTGGGCACAGCCTACCCACCCCATTCAGGGGGCTGTGCTGGGGGTTCCACATCCCTTCACTGTGAGCCTTGCTGTGTGTCAGGCCCTGGGAGCCCAGACAAGATAGAGTCCCGGTGCGCTGGGTGCTGGAGCAAGGCCTCTGGGATCTGCCCGGGTTCGAGGCTAGGCCCAGCCCCTTCTCCTTGTCTGTGTGGTGGGGACCGTGGAGGTGCCACTTCTCAGGGCTGATTTGAGGCCCGAGTGAGCACCTGTGTGCAGATCTGCTCCATCGGGACCTGGCCCGTGGCGGGGCCGGGCTTTGTCGGTGAGGGGTCTGTCTGCCCAGCTGCCTGTGCGGGCACCAGGAGAGGAACATGCTTGAGCGCTCACAGTGCCGGTGTGGGGGCTTGAGCTGGGGGCTCTGACGTCTCTCTCTGGTCAGCTCTTGGACACATTGGAGCCAGACCCCCTGGGACTGGGGATTTCCCCCCCCCATTTGTGTGAGGGTCTACAGTGCCCAAGTTGAGACCCTCTGCTCTTGCCCTCACCAGACCAGGAGTTGTGCATGCCCAGGAGTCTGAGGGGAGGGACCGGGGTCTCCAGGGCAGAAGAGGTGTGGGGTGATGGGAAGGTGTGGAGCACATGGGCCCGGGCAGCGTGTAGAGCTGTTCTCAGAATCCTTCATTCACTGCCTGTTACTGAGCGTCTGCTGTGTGCCCGGCCCTGGGCCCGGGATACTCTGAATAAGGAAGACGCAGCCCCTGTCACAGGGTGGTCCCTTCCCAGCGGGGAAGCCAGACCCTTACAAACCTGCCTGCACGAGGGCCCGGGCCCGGGGGTGTGAGGCATGGGGCTGAGAGGGCGTTCCTCCTGGGGGTGGAGCAGCCTTGTGGTCACAGTGGGTGGGTGATCTGTGATACTGTCAGAGACGTATATGCCAGGAAACACCAGAAAATGGAGCCGTCCGCCCGAGCTTGGAACCTAGTGATCCGTCAGCCTCGTGCCATTGTCAGGTGCATGGTGTTGGCAGCGCACGCGCCCCACGGCGTCCTCATGGGGGATCTCTCTCTACTGTTGATGCAACTCCTTAGGATTCTGTCGCTGTTTCATAATATAGAGTAAATGAAGCCGGGGGTGGGGGTGCAGTGTGCTGAGGGTGCAGGGCCCCGGGGGCATGGCAGGAAGTGAAGTCAGTGTCAGAGGCTGTGGGGGTTGGGAGGAAGCCAGTGCGGGGCTTGTTTTTACTTTCAGGTGTCTGGGGTGACCTGCACTTCCTGTTTGCCACCCACTGGAGCGAGGCAGGGGCAGCGTGCGGCCCTCCCCGGCCGGTGGCTTGTGCACACCTGCTGTTTGTCGTCATCAGCTGTAACAGAAACCAGCCTCCAGGCTGGTGCTTGGGTTCCTCTCCAAGGCTGAGCTCCTTGCCTGGCCCCATGGCCCTGGCCCAATGGGTTCCCTTCTGCAGGGGCTGGAGGGCCTGCTCCGGAGGCCTGTGACCCAGGGGGCGAGGCTGGACCACAAACAGGTCGATGCGGGCAGGCGTCTAAATCCCCCTACAGGGGTGCCCCTGAGCAGGGGCGGTGGGGGTGGGCTTGCAGGTGGGCCAGTCCCCACCTGCCTTAATGAGAAGAGCGCTGGGTGAGGAGTCTTGGGACCCCTCTTGTCCCTGCTCCCCCTTGTCCTCCGTGAGACTGTTTCCCCATCTGCCTGTGGACGTGACAAGTCTCTGCAGGGTACTGGGGGGGTATCAATCAGATCATTCTCCTGACCCCTCCCACCTGGGTGCAGGGAGGACACTGCAGTCACTCAGTTGATTCAACAGACAGGTGCTTGCTTTGTGCTGGGCCCGGGCTGCCATGGGGTGCAAGGAGGCGCGGCCTGTTCACAACCACAGAGTGGTCAAGGGAAGGGGACGAAGGAAAAGGGGATAATCCTGCCCCAGGTGCCCGCGGGTGGGCGCTGTGGAGGCAAAGGAGCGGCTGGGCGGGGGGGGGGCTGGGGGGGGGCTGTCCAGGGCCCAGCAGGGTGGCCTCTGCTTACTAGGGCCTTGGGGCCCAGGACAGCACTTGGATTCTACCCCAGGTGACTCGGGGCTGAGGTGGACCCTGAGCAGATGAGAGCCAGGTCTGCTGCCCTCAGGCCAGGATGGAGGCCCCACTTGGGGAACCAGTGACAATCCAGGCTCGGGGCCGCGGTGGCCCCCAGCCTCGCCTGCCTGCTCGGACCCGCACTGGGGTCAGCAGGGTGGGAAGCTGAATTTGTTTTGAGGCATGTGTTTAAGAAAGAGGATACCAAGGAGTTTGCGGAGCCTTGGGCCTGAGCAAATGGAAAGTCCAGCTGTCTGGTGATGCTGTACCAGGGCCCGGCGTGGTCCCAGGGAAAGCCTCTTACCTCCTCTGCACCCCCCACATTGTCCCCCCCGCGTGGTCCAGGGAGAGCCTCTTCCTGCTCTGCACGCGTCCCCTTCCCTGTACACGTGCCATCCTCAGAGCCTGGGGGTTCCCCGGAGGCCTGTGCAGGCCCTGCCCCCAGCTGCCTGGTGTTATCTCTCCAGCATGGTGGGCAAAACCTCCAGAGCAGAAAAAGTGAAACCAGCCCATTTGCCTATTTCGTTTTTATTTTTTGGGGGGTAGCTTTGCACCCAGAAACGCAGCCAATCCCTTTTCACTGGGAGTTTTGCTGTGAGTGTGCGGAGGACGAGGTCGCCGGCCTCGGGGGCAGGCCGCCCTTCGCTGTTGTCCACCCCACTCGCCAGCCCGGGTCTGCAGACCCTGCTGCTCAGCCAGTGTCCTGTGCCGTCTGTGGGGACCTACAGGCACCCTGTTGGGGGCTCTGTCAGGCTCTGTGGGTCCTTAGTTTACAGATGGGGAAACAGCCCAGAGAGTCCAGACTGGACACGCACAGCCAAGGCTGAACTTGGGGTTCTCGGCTGGGGTGCTCCTGGGTGTGCGTTGCCCAGCCTGGGTGTGGTGGGTCCAGGCACAGACCTCAGCCTGGTCCCCTCAGCAAGGGTGCTGGTCAGCTGTCTGTGCTGCCCGGGACCCCAGAGCAACTCGAGGGGGGCTCGGCCTGAGCAGATGCCCCTGGGGGGGTGGCTGAGTCTTTGTAGCCCACCTGGCCACAGCCCCTCCGTGACCCACTGGTGCTGGGTGGGCTGTGTAGGGGGGTGGGGGCTTGGGGATGGGAGCACGGATCATCCACAGGCAGTGTGGGTGTGGCTGCAGCGGAGGTGAAGAGGCCAGGGAGTCCTCAAGGGACAGACCAGAGTGGTGCCAGGCTGTGCCGGTCACATGTGCCCCGTTCCCTGGTGCCAGGCAGCCGGGACCTCTGCCTGTTTTGATGGGCAGGTGTGGGGGGAGGGGCACGGGGACTGCCCCCTGTACACACACCCCTGGGTCCCCGCCTGGCCTCTGTCCCAGCCCCTTGGCGTGGGCGTCAATGAGCCGTTCACTGTGTAGCCTCTGGGGAGGTCGTTGCTCCCCGAGCGTGCTGGGGGTGCTCTGTGGGGGCATGTCCTGAGAGTTAGCAGCACCCCTGGGTCCCCCCACTGGATGCTAGTGGCACACCCCACCCCTCAGTGTGACAGCCAGGAATGTCGCAGGTGTGGCCGAGCTCCCTGGGGGGCAAAGTCACCCTGGCTGAGCACCACCGAGGTCAGGCTGGGCAGGACCGGGTTTGTGGGGGAGGAGGAGCCCTAACTTGCGTTGTCTGAGTGCACAGCTGGGGGGCCGGGTGGGGGCTGCTGGGCTCTGCAGCTTCCTTTTCCTGCACGCGGCTGGTCCTGCAGCATCCTGTCCCAGGCCCGGTGGGCCCGCCCTTCCTCTCGTTCTGAGCTGAGTCCAGGTGTGCACACCTGCCTCAGGTCTGGCCTCCACACACTGAGCTCTTTGGGGGGAGGGGGGACGGAACCAGCAGGAACTGCCAGGTCTTGGACTGGTGCCGGTGGTACCTGGGCAGCGCTCCCATCTGGGTGCCCCCAAGGTGGACCCGCCCACAGCCAGTCAGGGGGCTGAAGGATGGGGGACAGACTCCGCTTTGCCACACTCTGGCTGTGGGACCGTGCAAGTCACTCAGGCCTCTCTGAGCCTCAGTTTCCATCTTGGAAATGGGGGAATAGTAGCACCTGTTTCTTGGTTGTGAAAAGCTTTGTGAGTTTTCTTGGGCTTTTCAAACTGTGGTGGGGGGGAGGGCGGGGTCAAGCACCTGAGGGAAGCAGGTGAATAGATGGGGGTCAGGAAGCAGGGCCCCCTCCTCCCGGCCTTCGCGTTACCTCCGCCGTGTCGCTGCTCCCCAGCAGGGCTCCTGTGGTCCTGACAACGGGACAGCTGCCTCAGCTGACCACCTGGAGGCAGGAACCTGTCGTTTGTGTGACGAAGCCCCAGGACTCGCGCTGTGTGGACAGTGTGATTCCTGAGCCCGGGTGTGTATCAGAGTCTTTGGGGGACTGGCAGCCGCAGGGTCCTGGACCCCATCTGCCTGCCGCCGGCGGGGGTCCGTGTGTTGCGTGACTACGTTGCGGGTATATGAGGCGGGGTTGCTACTGCCCGTGTTCAGAGACGTTCTGGGCTCAGAGCTTCCACAACCTCAAGCAAAGCAATGATGGAGGTTCCGGAAGCCGGGTGGGGGCTTGTGGGGGGGGAGCACTGAGGATGTCCCACGACAGGCTTCAGCCGGTCTCCCTGTGTTCCTTTCTGGAGCCCCTCCTCTCTCAGGGGCGTGTACTGAGGGGTCAGGCAGAGCCCCCGCCCCACCACTCGTGTGGGACCCAGTGGTGCAGATTGGCCGTGAAGCTCCTGCTCTGTGCAGGGCCCCCTCCTCCAAGCCTCCCTGGGGAGGCCCAGGTCTGGTTCGTGGGTTGGTGTGTTTGTGTGAACTGTCCCGGTCCTGGAATCTGAGCCCCCAGAGGCCAGGGGTTGTGTGGCCTGCTCGGCCCCCTGCACACCTGTGACAGGTGAGAGGGTTGTCTCCCAGCTCAGGAGGCCGAGGTGGGATTTGAATCCAGGCCTGGCTCTGTTCAAAGCTCTTGTTCCCGGGGCCGGGGGCCGAGGGGCGGACGGCAGAGGCTTCTGCGTGGGTGAGGGGAAGCCGCCGTCGTGGCCTTGAGCTAGGGCCTCCTTACAAAACTGCGAAAGGGCGCCTGCCTGGGTGGGTGCGGGGAGGATCCCCTGTTGCTGGTGTGGGTGTGCTGCTCCCTGGGAGGGTCGGTGGTCAGGGGGGTCTGGGGGCCTCTCAGGCATGGGGCCAGGTGTGCCCCAGACTCTCACCCCCCCGGGTGTTTGCTGATGCATTCATAGGCCCCCCAGCACGTCATCGCCCCTGCTCTGCCAATGGCTTCTCGTGTGTGCCTTGCTGTCGCAAAGTCCACCTCACCTGGACTCTGCCATTTGAAGGCGTTAAGCATATTCACAGACTTGAGCGGCCACCATGCTGTGTAATTCAGAACTTCTGTCCTCCCCCTGAGACCGCTTCGCGCTCCCCTCCCCCCATGCCGAGCCGCTGGCCAGTTTAATGCTCTGCCTTTGCCAGCGTGGGCATTTCATCTCGACAGAATCACACGTGGCCTTTTGTGTCTGGCTGATTTCACCAAGCACGGTGCCCCCCACTGCTTCCAGCATTGTAGCAGGTGACAGACCGTCATTCCTCTTTCTGGTTGGATCCTGTCCCAGGGCCTTGAAAACTCCATGGTCTGTGTATCCTTCGTCCACCCCTCAGCCGGTGGACACGTGGGTAGTTTCTGTGTTGGGGCTGTCGTGAGCGGTGCTCCTTATCCCTGATTCTGCACAGGAATCCATGCACCTTCGACAGGCGTTCAGACCCCCGGAGCTCTGCAGCCCTGTGCTGTGTGTTCAGACATGGCTCACGGACGGTCTGGGACCCGCCAAAGTGGCCGTTCCGTGCGGTTCGGCCTCACCCCTCCTTAGCGTGTGCATACACACGGTTGTTCTTTAGCGCAAACAACGTCACTGTTCAGCGTGCGCACCTCAGTTTTGCTTGAACAGCGTCTCTGTGCTGCTGCTGGGTGTTCGGTCCTGATGGGTGGAGGGGAGAGGCGAGGGCTGGGTGTGGACCTCCTGGGCCCGCGGCCCGGGGACGGCACTGCCGGAGGGGCACTGGCCACGGCCTGTGGGCAACGCCCGGGTCTCCAGGTGTTCAGCGATCCCGTAGCTGTACATCAGTCTGTGTCCCGGAGCAAGGCCTCCTCTTGGGTGCTGCAGGGGCCTGGCTCTGGGGATGGAGCACCCACTTTTTGGGGCCCGTCTGCTCTCCAAACAGCTGCCCCATTTGGGCCCCTGCAGGTGGATGAGCAGAGCCAGAGGGAACGGTTCCCTTTTCTTTCAAAGCAGCTTCTCTTCGGATCAGGCACAGGGCAGGGGTCCTGGGCCCATCCTATGGCGAGTTCGCGTCACCGCCCGGGGTGGCCCCATCCTGTGTAATTCATGCTGGTATGAGAAGGGGAGGACATGCTGATGCCAACAGCCAGAGCATCGACCCCACGGGGTCTCTTTGTGCCCGGCGTGCAGCAGCGTCTCCTGGGCTGCGGGCCCTGCTGTGACATGGCGGTGAGGCTCAGAGAGGTTCAGTCACTTGCCCAGGGCCGCCTAGCAGCCCTGGTACAGCCTTCCTGTGACTCAGTTTCCCATCTGCGGCATGTGGGAGTTGATCTGTAGCCTGGAGGGCCAGGCGTGCTGTGCACGAGGGGCACCTTGGTACCGGTTCAGCACATCAGCCTGCGGGGTGGGACCAGCGTGGCCGTAAAGGGCCTGAGCGGCTCAGCCCCCACCCCCACCCCCAGCTCCACCACCGCAGGGCCTCGTGCCAGCTGCTGACCCTCTGAGCTCTGTTTTGGGTTCTCCCCGTCACTACACGTAAGGCAGCATTGTAAGCAGCGTTCCCCTTGGGACGCTTGCTGCCACCTTCATTCCCACCATCATCGGGGCCCGTTCTGATTCCACAGCTCGCGCTCGCTGAGCTCCTGAGGGCCAGGCCTGGCTGCCTGTGGGAGCAATGGGCATCCACGGGAGCCCGTGCTCTGGGTGCTGACAGACGCGGCGCATCGTGGGTGGCAGGTGTTGAGATGAACAGGGGTGGCCTCGGGGGCGTGCGACCCAGCCTGTCACGTGCTCGGAATTGATGCTCCACTGTCACCATCTCGAAACAATCTGTGTCACACACGGTCCCCAGGCGTACAGGCCGTCCTGTGGGGGTGCAGGGCTGGGAGGGGGCCGTGCAGGTGGGGGCTCAGGCTGTCACACCAGTGCTGTTGTTGCTGCGCCCAGGGGGACCCAGCATCGCCTGGCTCACCCGGAGCCCGTCTGTGTCCCCCCGCCCTGTCGCCTGACCCACGTCCCCCTCTCTTTGGCCCCACAGGCTGACCCCCCACTACATCTACCCACAAGCCATCGTCCAGCCGAGTGTGGTGATCCCGGCGGCCCCTGTCCCGTCGCTGACCTCACCCTACATCGAGTACACGCCGGCCAGCCCGGCGTACGCCCAGTACCCACCAGCCGCCTACGACCAGTACCCGTACGCCGCCTCGCCCGCCTCGCCCGCCAGCTTCGTGGGCTTCGGCTACCCGGCCGCCGTGCCCCCAGCCCTCTCGGCAGCGGCCCCTGCAGGTACCACCTTCGTGCAGTACCAGCCTCCGCAGCTGCAGCCCGACAGGATGCAGTGAAGGCCCGTCACCCACACACCCACCGGCCGAGCACGGGGTGCACACCAGCACCTGTGCCTCCGGGGCCCCCCGCCTGCACCCCACATGGCCCAGAGACGGCGTCCCTTTAAGTCCAGGACCCACCACGTCTCGAGGGAGGACTTGGAGAGGACCGAGCGCTCTGGAAGCACCCCGGGCCCCTGGGGAACACACCACTTGCCTTCTCCCTTCACCTTGCCCGGCCCCCACCCTCCATGCACCCCGGCCGCCCTTTGGGCTCTGCAGAAACTGTCCCACTCAGAGATGCCTTACTCCAGGGGAACCTAAAAGCGACGTGAGTTGACTGTTGTCCCTCCATCCGCACAAGCTGTGAACGTGGGCGAAGGTGTACGGGAACCCCCCGCCCCGTGGAATTCTCGTTTTTCTACCGACAGCACGGGGGCGGCTCCCATAAGAGCTGGTGCAGAAGGGCCACCAGCCACCAGCGGGGCCAAGTCTCGCCATCAGAGCCGCTGCAACGTTCTTTTCTTACCGTCCTTGTTTTGCTACGAAGATGATTCAGAATTTCCGTCTATTTTTTCAGTGGAGGTTCCCGCCGCCAAGCATCTAGAACCCGTGTTTGACTGAGGCGCTCACTTGTGTTGATGGCCCCGCCCACGGGGGCGGGACGGTATTCCTGTCTGATGTGTCTGCCCCCAGCTCCGGGAGCCCCTGTGAGGGTAGGTGTCCAGATAGGAGCTCTCTCAGCGACCAGCCTGTCACCTCCCCACTCCTCGCCCCCACCCCGCCCCACTGCAGGAGGCGGAGGGATTGGGGCGCCCTCGGTCATGCTGCCTGAGGGGACCCCCAACAGCCTGCAGCCTTACCCTCATTCTTAGTGTCACCTGAGCTGTGAGACCCACCTAAGCCACGTCCTGCCTCCCTCGGGGGCTCAGTCAGGACCTCCAGCCGTGGTGACGGGGGTGCTGGGAGGAGGGGGCAGCCTGGCAGAGGGGATTTGGGGAGCTGGGCTGGAAGGGGCACTGGGGGCATTCCTTCGGACCTACCTCAGGGAACTGGGAGGCCTCGGGGGGCTGGCAGATGCGGCAGGTGCTCTGTGACACGCCTGGTAGACTCAAGGCCCAGAAAACAAAGGTAGCTAATGTTATAATACTATTTTTATTAGAACGTTCTGATTATAGAAATAAAACTTGTTTTCTCTAAAGAAAAAGCTGGTCTGTCGTTTTCCTCTCCAGGTGGGCCCCCCACCCCCTCACAGGGATCGTGGGTGAGTGGTGGCCGCAGGGTGACCCACCGCAGAACCCCCCAGCTGGGGTTCTGATGGACAGCGGCTCGTTGAGCACCTACCCAGGCCGGCACCCAGAGTGATGAGGTGGATGCAGCCCCCACCCCGTTACCACCCACTGATGTAGGGAAGGCGCCGACGCCCCCATCCATGTACTTCCTCACACAACAGCCTGCTGGAAGCCCCAGCAGACCCCTGGGGCACGGGGGGTGGGCAGCTTCCCCAGAGGAAGGAGGGGGCTTCTAGAAGCACCTGAGTAAAGGCCGCTGAGGAAGCAGAGGCCATGCACCTGCCCCAGGGGAGCTGGCAGCCAGCGGGCACGAGGTCACAGGATGGCAGGTCTTGGGCGGGGCCTTCTCTGATCACTTTGACTTTGGGATTTGCAAATCCCCCCCCCTTTCTGTGGCCCAGGGCCCCCAGCCTCTGCCAGGGGAGAGGCAGGGTTCCCCTGCCAGGGTTCCCTTGACTTGACAGGGACCCGCCTGCCCTACACCCACTCGCTGGGTCATAGTCTGCAAACACTAGCCAGGGTCGGGGAGGTCCGCGTGGGCTCCGGGCTCACAAGACACATTTGCTGCAGCTGATAAGGGGTTGGGGGCAGGGAGGGGGGTGCGGGTGCTGCTGGGGTTATCTGGGGGCCCCTCGCGGCCAGCCGGCTTCCTGTCCCTATCGGCCCGTGGCAGCCTCTGGGGCAGGCCTCCAGGCTTCAAAAACATGCCCCAGGACCATAGCATTGAGGACTCTGGGTGGTGGCAAACCCAGGAGAGCTTCCAAAGTCACCCTGACTGTATGCTGAGCAGTTGTCTGCACGTGGGAGGTGGATACGTCATTACCCCGGTCATCACAGGATGGTAATGACCATGGGCACTGCATCTACAGCACTGACCCCTACAGACCCTGTGCCAAGCGCCTCTCAGGGATGGGCTCAGCTACCCACGAGGGGAACTCTGTAAGCTGACCAGACGTCCCGTTTGAAATGGGACATCTGGGCAGCCTAGCTGTGTCCCCATTGCACAGATGGAGAAACACAGACACCGAGGAGTGGAGCCGGCATTGCCAGGGCCCCAAGGAGAGGCGGCAGGAGGCCCTCTGAGGTGGAGGTGAAGGGTGTGGGCCTGACGCAGGCGTGGCCCCACCCAGGCCAGTGGCAGGAGCTCAGCCAGTCCCCCACCTCCCCAGCCTCACAGTGACGTCTCCCGGGGCGGGGACTTCCTGTTCCTTCTCTGCTGTGTGTCCATCAACCAGTGCAGTGAAAGTGGGAGCGGGAGGGGCCGAGGGGACCAGCAGCTCCTTCCTCAGCCGCCTTACTCCTGCTTCCTTGGTCCCGGGGCTGAGCCTTGGCCCCCCACACACGGGGCCAGGCACATGTGCACGCACATGCACATGCATGTGTGCACACATCCGTACACTTCACACACGCACTGACACATGTGTCCCCGCACACAGGCATGTACCCTCCGGATGGAGGCAGATGCAGGCACAGAAACACACTCCTGTACACAATCATAGATGCACCAAAATTCACAGATACATATCTGCACACACGTGAGCATACACCTATGTGTGATACCATACACAGCCACCCATATGTGCGTAAGAACACGTACACAGAAACACCCAAACATGCACAGTACAGAGGCATCACAGACATATGAGACACAGAGGTACACACATGTGTGCACACACCACATACGCACATAGATATGTTCACCCTCAGCTATGCACACAACACATTCACTCGTCCGCACATGTTAAGGGACAAGCTGGCGCTGCCGCCGCTGTCTGGGCTGCGTGCTACGTGAGGGCCTCGTGTGTCTGTCGGCAGCAGCTGAAGGTTGAAGGGGTCCTGGTTTTGACCTGCTGGGGAAAGAGGCGGACATGCACCAGCCTGGGGGCTTTGGAGGGTTTGGCTGGGAAGGAGGCGGTGGGGTTGGCAGGAACAGAGCTGTGAGGTGTGGTGAGCCCCCCGACGGAGGGCTCCTGGCCGGCCTGGCAGCGAGAAGGGTGAGGGAGGTTGGCACTGGGAGAGAGGGGCGTGGCGGGGGCGCCGGGGGCCTGCTCCCCTGAGGCCTGTAGCGCTCAGAGAAGCTGAGCAAGCGATTGAGCACGGAGGTGAGCAAAGCCACCCGAATCCTTGCGAAGCCCACCCAGGGTCCTGCCTGTGGATGAAGGACCCCGCACCTCCGGTCAAAGGAGGTGGCTGCCTCCCCTGAGATGCTCCCGTCTCTTGTCCCTGGATCTCGGGTGGTCCTTCGAGTCCCAGAACTCATGAAAACTGACATGTACTGAGTCCATTCTGTGGCTTTATGGCTCTTCCTTCTCTGAACTCTCCCAGCAACCTGTGGGAGGTCGACGGTGCCCAGTTCACAGATGGGGAAGCCAAGGCTGGGAGACTCGGCCGTGTGCCCAAAGCCGGAGAGCTGGTGTGGGACAGAGTTTGGACCCGAGAACCCTGAATCTGGAGGACACACGCTACCCTGCCCCAAGGACTGAGCTCTCTGGCCTCCATACCCCCACCCAGTTCTCCTCCACCTCCCTCCCCCCAAAGCCAGTCAGGAGTGTCCCCCCACAAGGTCCCTAACTTGGCTGCTGAGTCACACTTGTGTTTGTCGCCCAGAGATGTAAACACTGCGTCCAGAACCCCCTGGGATTGAGGACCATCTGCTTACACCAAGAATAACAAGGGGGCTGCCCAGTGAGCATGCCCTGAGGCTGGGTGTCTATACTCACTGAGTGGGGTGGGCACCTGGCCCTGCAGATATGTCCTGGCCCCTGCGGGCGCCGATAAGTGCCCAGTTCTGCTTATCAGCCCCTGCCTGCTCTGCCCCAAGCCTTGTATACACATTGGGGTGCACAGCAGCCTGGAGATCAAAGGTGGGGTGAACCCCACAAGGCCAGCCCACCCGACTGAGCTGAGCTGGGTGCATCAGAGACGCTCAGTGGCCCCGGGGGCCTCCCACGGGCTTCCCTATTCCCCATCATTTTCAGAGAAATGAAAAATAAAGGTTATCGTTTTCTCAATGAGAAAGTTGACACTGTGGGGGACAAATTCCAAAATACAGGAACTGTCTTAAACTAATCGCTACGTGTGGCCAAAGAAACGGTGGGAAGGAAACAGACCAGATGTCCACGGGAGCACCGAGGGGCGTTTTCCTTTCTGTCAACACGGTTCTCCGTGGTGGGCAGCTGAGCGGCAGGACTGGGAGAGTGATGCCGGGCGTTTGGTCGCTATCACAGCTGTGCGGACCTGCGGCAAATACTAAGAGGACGGGGTTATCTGCGTCCGTCAGCGTGCTTAGAGGGTCTCCTGCGTGTCTCCCAGGAGCCGGAACTGGGCGGGGTCCAGAGCTGTTCTCGCCACCCGCGTGCACTCTCTTGTCTGCCGTAACCCACGCGATCCTCTACAAAGGTTACTCAGAAGGTGCCGCTCCCGGCATAGAAGCCTCCGTGGCTCCCCATTGTCCGGGAATCAAATCCCGCAGGTCCCTGGCGCGGCCTCACGGCTGCTGTGAGCTGGCCCTGCCACCTTTCAGGCGTTCCTCTTAAAAGCCACTCTCCCTTTCCCCCCGAGACACACCGTCTCTCTGCTGGGAGTTCAAGCCGTCTGCCCATCTCCCGGCCCCCTGTGCCCCTCTGCGCCCTGCCCCCCATGCCCGACCTCCTTCAGAGCACCTGTTGTGGCCTGTACTTCTCTGTGCATCTATTGTTTGCTCATTAATATTTGCTCCTGGACCGTGATCTGGGAGGGGGCAGGAGCCTGTCATACCCATCCTTGATGGTACTGGCTACTGTGCCCAGCGCCAGGCACATAGTAGGGGGACTTATGATACTTCTATGAGTTCTAGAGAATTTATTATTTATTTATTTATTTGTATTGTTTTTGACAGAGAGAGAGAGAGAGAAAGAGAACGGGGAGGCCCCAGAGCAGTCTCCATAGTTGTACGCCATCAGTTTTTGACACTGTTTTGTTCCCCACGGGTGGGCAGAGGCAGCGCAGGGCAGGAACCGGGCTGGGGACCTCCCGCATGGGAAGCTCACCCCAGTTCAGCAAATGGGTCCGCACAGGCTGGGGCCTGCAAAGTGAGCGCTTACCCCTCTGAGCCATCCCAGCTTCCCCTCTAGAGAATTTGAATGAAAAGTTCTTTCAAGCTGAGAAGTCATGGGAGGCAGTGTGGGGTACGCCTTCGTGAGACAATGTTGGGGAACCCTGGCCAGGAGCTCACCGGGGGAAGGCTGGCAGGTGTCTAGGCCCAGGGAAAGAAGGGGCCTCCTTGACTGGGAGCCCAAGGGACCTCCCTCCCCACCGGGAGCCTTCTGGGGTCCTCAGAGATGCCTGTGCGACTGCAGGGTGGGCCGCCCCCCGCCTCAGGCAGCCCGGCTCTCCTCCAAGGGACACAGAACTCAGTTTTGACCTATTTGTCTCACAGCCAAGTGGGGGCTGTGGTATAAATACCGGTGCACTTACTGTGTGGACGTCTCAGCGAAGCACATGTTTGTAAACGTGGTCTGGGGACAGGGGACCGTCTATGGGGCTGGGTCGGGCTGGGCTGGGGGCATTTTCCGGAGGTTCTGGGGCCACCCTCCCAGTGCTTCACCTCAACAACATAAAACAAGGCAGCCACTGGGAGGTCAGCGGCTTGCAGCTGCACAACCAAGCATTCCCCGGCAGCAGGACTCGGCCGCCCAGCCTTCCCTGTGCAAACAGAGAACCCAAGTCCGTCTGCTGGGGCGTTGGTGTTCTAACCCTGGAACTTGTGATTATGTTAACTTGCACAGCGAAAGGGACTTGGCAGAGGTGATGAAGGATAAGGCCTGCCCACGGGGAGGGCATCCTGGGTTATCCAGGTGGAGGGGGCCCCACAGGAAACATGACAAGAGATATGGGCAGCCGCTAGATCTAGGAGCAAAGACCCTTCCCCGCACTGTTAGTCAGTCAGCAGGGAATGGGGACCACAGTCCTACAGCCACAAGGAACTCAATCCAGCCAGCGACCTGAATAAGTCTGCAGGCAGATTCTCCCCCAGCTCCTCCAAGAAGGACCACAGCCCTGCAGGTGGATTCCCGGATTTCCACCACCCACGTTGAGGACCCGTCCCAATCACGCTAGGTCAGGAGTCGGCAAATGACCACAGAAGCGGGTTGCCAGGGGGCGGGTAGGAGGACTGCCCCCTCTGTGCCCCGCAGGCCCTGTTCTGTTCAGAATAAAAGCTTGGGGCCCTGGCCCACAGCCCTGCCAGCCATTTGCCTCACAAATGAGGCTCAGTCAAGCCCTTGGATGCTGGCCAGCCAGCCTGGCAGCACTGCCCTCGGTGACTTAAGGACACAAGCCAGCACCCAGCTGTTGCAGAAGCCGCCGGCTGCCTGCCCTGCTCCCCTGGTGGTGGGGGCCTGCCCCCCTCCTGGCCCAGCCTGCACGCACCCACCAGCCAGGAAGAACAATCGTGTGGCTGATAAACTCAACGCGGGTCAAGGAGGGCTCACGGAATGTCGGGAGGCTCGGCGCTGTACAGAAGGGGAAACTGAGGCTCAGAGAGGGTGAGTGACGTGCTTGAGGCCCCTCCGCTGATACCCCGCAGAGCTGGGACTGGGGCCCATGTCTTTCTGCTCCAGAAGCTGTGCTGTGAGCACAGGGCACCCCCTGTGGGGATCATCCGTGTTTGCTCACCATGTCGTCGGCACGGCCAGCTGCGTGCTGGGTGAGATGACCAGCGGAGCCGCAGTCTTCTGCCCCCGCTCGGTCAGGGTGAATGGGTGGGCTGCTTCCCTTCCTGGACCCTGGGCCCAGTGGGTCGGGTGCGGCCCACATGCACCCGTCTGTGGTTCGGACACACAGCAGGCACTCAGCAAGCATTTCTGGAGTACGTAATCGAATGCCTCATTCCACAAGCTTTTTCTGAGCCTGGGTTGTGCTTTTTCCGTTACGGACTCCTTCCAAGGGTATGTCCAGCTCAGGGGCCCCAGTGCTGACTGAGCACATGGCCTCCAGTGGGCGTGCTAGAAATTTCTCTGAGGTTCAGCTGTGACTTAGTCTCCACAAGCCTTGCCCTGCGCTGGTCCTGCCTCAGAGCTTGTGAGCCCGAAGGAACGCTGGGGTCTAGGGAGACCCCTGTCTCGCTTGCCGTAGCCCTGGCTCGGCTCTAGGAATTCCTTCCTGCCCCAGGGCCTTTGTACTTACTACCCTCCTGCCTGGGCTGACTGTGGCAAGGCTTTTGGTATCATTACTCCCTCGTCAGAGGGGTCCCCATGGCTGCCCTGTCGAGCTGGCGCCCTCAGATATTCTCTGTCCCCACCCCGTCTCTCTCTGAACATTGAGCGTGCCATTATCTTCGCTTTTTATTTGTCTCCTTGGGTCTCACCTGTATTCCCTTTAGAACAAAAGAGGCAGGAAGATGCAGACACAGACATGGAGTCAAGTAGAATGAAAAGGAAGGGCATAAAGGGAGAATCAGAGGGAGAGAGAGACAGAAATGCAGAAGTAGAAGCCAAACATGTGGGCAACCAGAGGGGCTGAGAGGCAGGCACAAAGAAAAACTGAAAGAAATGTGGAGATGAAGCCACAGAGCGAGCGATGGGTCCAGGGAGGGACAGGGAGCGAGAGAGCAGCGCAGGGGCCGGATCACAAGGGGAGAGGGGACATGAGCTGCCTTCTGGGGCAACGGAAAGGTCTGGAACTAGGTCGTAGTGATAGCTGCACAACTCTGTGTACAGCCAAAGCCACGGCACCGTACTCTTGACAAGTTTGCCTTTGAAAACACAAGAGGACGTCAGACAAACCCAAATTGACATAGACAATCTAGACTCACTGGCCAATACTTATCACACATGGCAAGACCAGGGAAGAGTAAGGGACCGTCATGGCTGCGGGGGACTAAGGGCACGGGGACCACATGCCATGTGGGTCCCAGAACAGGAAAAGGCAGGGGAGGGGGGAAATCCGACTAAAGTCTATGGTCTAGTTAATGGTATTGCATCAAAGGAATTTCCCAGTTTTGAAAATTGTGCTATTATGTAAAATACTGACAGTGGGGGAAGCTGGGCGAAAGAGGCATGGGAACTCATACAAGCTTTGCACGTTTTCTGTCCATCTTAAATTATTTCAAAACAGAAGGCTGGACAACCCAAAGAGGTAGAAATGACAAGAGTCACACTGGGGACCGAGGAGCTGCCTGAACGGCTTGCTTGGCCAGCAGGGACCACGAGCCGAGAACCCTGTAGGGCTGCAGGGAGCCTGGTGTCATCTTCCTCATTATGCCAAAGAGGCTGCCGCTGCCCCAGGGTGGGTGAGAGCTCCCACCGAGGTGCTGCCATGTCCACGGCCCGCCACAGACCCCTGGGCCTGCCAGCAGAGGCTGTTGAGAATTCAAGGCCACATCTCCCATTGCTCAGTGGCAGTTGGGGCAGCCCAGGGGACTCCCCTCTCCCTGAATGTACCTGCGGATGCCACCCTGATGTGACCGAACTCGCTGCTGGCCAGGTGCCCCCTGCAGGGCTCCAGGAGGGCCCACACACCGCAGAGCCTGCTTTCCTGTGCACAGAACAGAGCAGCAGCCCTGTTATGGGCTGCACATGGGTCCTGGCACAGGACAGACAGCCTGTTTCCTGCCCCTCTTGCTGGGCTCACGGCTCCTGGAGGGAGACACGCTCGTGTGGATTCCCCGGAACCCGGCCCGGTGTCAGGCACACAGCAGGTGCTCAGTGAACACTGAGGTTCCCAGGCCCCTTAGCACGGGACGTAGGCAGAGACCAGCTCTTCTCTAACCCAGTGCTCTCGCGCTTGGTAAAGCAGTCAAACCTACCTTTAAAAAAACCAGAATGCACAGAAAGCTTCAGAGAGTAAAATAACCCCCTGCGACCACGACCCGGGGCTGAAAGAAAACACGAGTCGTTTGTCACACAGATCGCTCATCATTTTTCGTTTTTAAGGAATAAAATGTGAGGGCTGCGGCCGAATGCGCTGAACCTCCCACCCAGAGCACCCCCGGAGGAGCTGCCCCCTTCCGGTTTGTCCTACGTATTCGTGGTCATGGTCGCCGGGGCGGCGTGTATGCGGGCCCCCACTGTGCGCCGGGCTCTGATTTTGCATTTTCCGTTCCCAGAAGCACAGCCCCTGCCTCTCTCCCCTGGGCATCTGCCCACACATGCCAGCCACTCACGGCTGCAAGGCCTGGGCGGCCCCATGGGACTCCATGCTTAGTGCTCCGCTCACCTCAGGCTTGAAGCAGGGGCCCGCATTTCCACGGTGTCCCCTCGAACCCTCACCCTCATCTTGCAGCTCCTCTGACAACACCCGGTGCCTGTGTGGGGCCCTCGCCCCATGCCAGGCCCGTCCTAAGCTGGCTGGACCCACGTACCACCTGGACGACCCCACAGTCCTCCCACAGACAGCGTGGGACCGGCGCGGTTCCCATCAGCCCGTCCTCGCGTGGGGAAACCGAGGCTCAAGAGCTCCCAGGCACCCCTGGCCTGGAATACTGCGCGGTGCCCGCTTTGAAAACCGAACCCGGTCCGGCCCCTTTCTTTTTAAACCAAGCCACCGCGAGGGTGAGGCTGGCTCAAGTGGGCCGTGCGACCCAGAGCCAGGTTCGGGGGCACCCCACATCCAGGAGTCACGGTCCCCCTGCCTTGGCAGTGCTGTCTCCCTGGCAGCTGACTTCATTTTGCCACATTTCCTCTTCCCGTGGGGACTGTCTCAATGAGGGGTGAGCAAACCCCTGCCCTGTTCACCAGAGTGCCGCTTCCTCTTCCCCGAGAAGGGCCGGCCTCCCACACCCGCCTCTATAATGAGGCCCTGGCCTGGCCTCTGAGCTGGGGAGGGGTTTCCACACCATTTTCCAAAGGCCCAGAGGAACCTGCAGGGCAGAGGCTGTGGGGGTGCTCCGGGCCCACAGCCCACAGAGAGGGTCCCCTCCATCTTCCCTGGGAGACTCCCCACCCCCTGCAGCCGGGTGGATGGGCAAGAACCGTTTCCAGGACCTGAAGAAGCCCACCACCTCTGGGCTCCACCATCTCATTTGTTTACCCGTGGAATTTGGGGTCCCCAAGTGTCTTCCATGTGCCAGGCGCTGGTCTGGACTCTGGGGGACACGGGCAAATAGGATGGACGCCCCCTGCCCCACGGGGCTGAGAAGGACATAAACAGGACAACAGACAAGCACAGAGACAACATCGTGTAGGCAAGGCCCTGAGGCTGCTGAATCATGGCGATGGAAGGACAGAGGTGGCGGGGTGGGGTCCCCTCCAGGATCGTGGGCAGAGGCCCCCCTCTGCCGGCCTCCCAAGGGTGTGAAGGGCCTGGAGTGGGACCAGAGGACAGTGGGAGGCACAGGGAATAGCAGGTGCCCACGCTGGAGATGGGGTGAGCTAGAGACGGGGGTGCCTGAGGTTCTGCGGGGCCCCCATGAGCCACTGAGATCTAGGGGAGCCATGGGACAGTGGTCCCCGGGGGGATGCTTTGCTGTAGTCTGGCAGTCATTCTCCATGGGGCACATTCTGCTCCCCAGGGGACACGGTGCGATGGCTGGAGATGTTTTTTGTCATCACAGTTGTGATGGGATGATCCTAGCGTTTCAAGGGGGGTGGCCAGGGGCGATGTCCCAGATGGCCCCAGAACAGAAGGACCCAGCCCCTGATGTCCGTGGCACTGAGGTTGGAGGACGTGGCGGTGGTGAGCAGGATGCGGGTGGCAGAGAGGAGAGAGGATGGGGGTACGTTCTGATGGTGACAGGAACATTGTAGAGAAGGAGCCTAGCCGCTGGACGCAAGGTCAGGTGACAAGAGCAGACGCCTGAGGGATGAGGGACCCCCGAAACCATGTGGGTGGCGATCTGGGGGAAGAGGGACACCGTGAAAAGGCAGGTGGGACAGGATTTTGAATTTGGGTGAGGAGCTGAGATGAAGCTGGGGAGGCAAGTGGGGTCGCACCCTAGAAGGGCTCCAGTTGCCGCTGTCTGGTCAGGGGCACTGCTACTGTGGGTCCCCCCGGGGGCCTCAGCGCCGGGTCCTTGAGGTGCTTGCTGGGTGTTGGGACCCAGGTCGTGGGTAGGATGAAGAAGGGATTTATCTTTCTGATCTCTGAGTGTGTAAGAGTGACCCACGAGGGCTGTAAACACAAGTCCCAGGTATGGGTGACCTCCAAGATTCAGACACGCGTGTAAGCAGCCTGGGGATCGCTGCAAAGTGGACAGGTGGTGAGCAGGCGCATGCGGATCCATCTTCCGCGGGGACCCCGCACAGCAGTAGGAGGCTGTGGCAGCGGTGACATTGGTAGGGGGCCCACCTCGTCCCCTGGGTTGATGATGACTGACCTTGAGGCTCTTGGATGGTTCAAGGTGAGGGAGGACGAGAGGAGGGGGTCTGGGTGTCTTGCTAATATCACACCTGGGAACCTGAGTGTCTAAGGACCAAGGAGATACAGCCATCCTATTGGAACTTGGTGGAAGGGCCTATTCCGACCTCCTTCATTGGGAGGAAGAGTTTCCCAGCACCCAGGGACTCCTGGGAGAGCCGGAGGGCCAGAGGGGACTGGTCACTGGTGCCTCACTTCCTGGCTTGCTACTCCCCAAATTCGGTCAGTTCCATGGGGTCCTCATTTCTTTTACCCCCAGCCTCGGTGCCCCAGGCCCCGGGGAATGCTTCCTCAGCTGGAGAATCTCTGAAGATACTCAGGTGAGGGGAAGGCAGGAGGTGGGGATGCAGGGGGCCGAGACTTCCCAAGCTGCCTCCACTCCCATCTCCCCTTGCTGCTCAGAAGATGTTTCCAACATGGACTGTAGCACATGCCAAGGGACTGTGGCCGATGCCCCCTGAGAAACAGTCAAAGGAGGTGAACCAACCATGTAGCCCTGAGAAGATACACTTAATGGTTCCATGGAAGGATGCACGGCCTTGTAGGCAAAACCCAGAAATACAACCAAAAGCCCTAGGACAGACTGATGAAGTCAGAAAACAATTATGAAAGGGTAAAGCCCAGGGCTGGCCGGACTGTGGGGAACGTGAGACGTCAGCTTGGCTGTCAACAGCTTCCCATGTAGATCGCTCTGTCGGAAGGAGGCAAGTGCTGGGAATCCACACACACTCTCTGACCCGGCTTTTTGTCCTTTGGAGAAGTGTTTGTGTCCTTGTCCTCGGGGACAGAAAGATTCATAGTAGTGTTGAGAGTGGGAGGTGGATAAAACAAAAATAGCCCCCAAACCCAGACGCCCGGGGGTAGCACCTGTGAGGCTCTCACACTCTTTGAAACAGGCATTATTACTGCGACTCCTGGCCTCTGCCCTGTGAGCTGTGAGCGTTAGGACCCTCCCTCCCGGCTTCCCCGCCAAGGACAAGGAGGCACACGAATCCCCGCCCTTCCGCCAAGGTCACGCGGGTGGTAAGTGGCAGAACCGAGGTTCGAACCCAGGCCGCGCCCCCTAACGCTTAGGGCCTCCGCATCCCGCGCTGCTGCCGTGTAACAGGAAGGCAGAAGCGAAGGTGACGTGTGTGGGGTGTGCTGTCACCAGGATGCAACCCCAACACAAAAGGGCTTCTTTCGGGTTCTTCCTGGCGGCAAATGCAAGCCCGCTGTCGGGCAGGCGCGCCTGGCATGTGGTTCTGGAATGCGGGAGAGTCACCAGCTCTGGAGACCGGCCGTGGTGGCCGGCCTGGGGCGAGCAAGCCCAGCCCGTGCACACGCTCTGCGTTTGTCCAGAGGAGCTGAGCCAACACCCTTCACGCTGCCTTCCTGGGAGCCACAGGGCTGAATCGATGCCCCAAACCCCAGGGTGACCCTCTGGGCAGAAGTGCTGGTGACCTCGTGGCCGGAGGTGCTAGACGGGTAGAGGACAGAGCTCCAGGCACCTGCGGCTTCTAGGAGGTTGTGACATTTTGGAGATGCTCATGGCACAGGGCCGAGCTTGGAGATCCTCTGCCTCCTGAGGAGGGTCCAGGCAGGGACGTCTCGATGACACGTCCAAGGCTGGGATAAGTGTGGATGGGCCACAAGCTCTTGGAAACGTGGCTCCTGTTCTTGGGGTCCACGCTCCCCATCTCTAAAGAACGGGGTTGGTCTACACAAGGGAGTTGGAAATAGGGGACCCAGACCTCTGTGACCCACAGGGTGCTCTGCGTGGGGCCCCGGGAGAAGGCTTTGCCTTTTCCCCGATATTTGTCCTCCTTGGCTCAGCTTGGTGCTGGTGCGTCTTTGTGGCCGTGTCCCCTGCTCACCAGCCTTCCCGTCAGAGCCCGAGGGAGCAGGCCTCGGGCTCAGAGGGCAGGAGAGCGACATGATTTGTTGTCACTGTGCTCATTTTCACAGTTACCTTCTGTGGGTGGTGAGTGACTTTCTGCTGACATTGGTGATAGAGAATTTCCTTTTAAAATGAACGTTAAAAAAACAAGGGGAGTCGTTTTAAATGAAAATATGAAGCAAATGCGAGATCAGACGGAGATGCTCAGTCATAGAGGTAGTTTCCTGCAGGTTTGAAGTTTGGGACTCACAGGCGAGGGTCCTCGTGGCCCCCCGGCCAGATGTGTAAGACGACCCCCGATGCTACAGGGCTCACCAGGCCCCCTCCTCCGGCCCCTCCACAGTCCCCCCCGAGGCTGGGTGGCTAATTCTTGTCTCTGAGACCTTTGGCCTCCCTTCCCCTCCGTCCTCTCTCCCTCCTCCCAAGTCAAGCCCAGGAAGTGACCTTACAGATCCAGCTCAACACCCTGTGGTCACCGTCTTGATCGAAGGGTTTCCTGATGGGACTGGTGGTGGTGGGGGGCTGCCCTGGGTGTAGGCTCTCACTTTCCCAACTTATCTTTCTCTCCCATGAGTGCCTCATGCGCCAGTTCTTACCTTGGCTGCTCATTTGTCACTGAGGGTCTTTTCACAAGATGCCCCGGCTGACGCTGCCCCTGGGCACTGGCAGATTTGAAAGCTTCCGGGGTGATCCCATTGCTATCCCCACTTCATAGGTGCAAAGCAGGCCCAGAAATGTCCAGCAATGTGCCCAGGGCCACAGGAGTCTATGCAGGTGAGACCGGAGCCTTACAGGGCTGGCCCCAGACCCTTCCACTCTACCCCTGCTGAGTGCTGCCTCCCAAGCTGAGTGTGGGTCTGAAGCAGACTGTTCTACTCTAAAATAATCCTTGCTCCACAGTTACTAGCTGTGTGACCCAGGGTGCCTGTCTTACCCTCTCTGCGCTTTGTTCCTTCTTTGCAAGAGGAACAGCCCATCCTTGCATGGGCTCCCTGAGCATTCCAGAGGGTGATGTGATGGCTGGCACCGTGCTTAACGGAGCCTGGCATCTGGCAGACCTGTGGCTATTGCCATCTCTCACTGAGCTCCGAATTTTTAAAAAAGCTTTATTTCATTGTTTTGACAGACAGAGACAGAGAGACAGAGAGAAAGAGGAGGGCCCAGAGCAGTCCCCACAGCTGTACGTCATCAGTTTTCAGTTTTCAACATGGTTTTGTTCCACACAGGTGGGCAGGGGCCGTGCAAGGTGGGGACTGAACTGGGGGCCTCCGGCATGGGAAGCTCACCCCAGTTCAGCATATGAGTTCACACAGGCCGGAGCCGGGATTCGATCCTCGGGCTCCAGGGCTGCAAAGTGAGTGCTTAACCCGCTGAGCCATCCCGGCTTCCCCTGCTCCCAGGTGTATAGACAGGCAACCAGGGCCCGGAAGCCGCTCCAGGCCACAGAGCCTCGGAGTCAAAGGCAGGCCTGAGTGTCTGAGTCTCCAGAGGGGGCCGAGCCCTCCCCACTCGGCCAGTTTCCAGGGCCAGCTCCCAAGGTGCCTCCCTGGCGGGCAGCCCCCGCCCTCCCTTTGTTCGGCTGTTGCTGGCTGTTGGGGGCGAGTGGCGTTGCCCGGGCAGCGAGGGAGGCCGCAGCGGGCCGCACCCGGTTGCTATTTGCGTTCCTCTGCACCGGCCTCCCCAGCCTGGGCGGAGGTGGGCGTGGGGCCAGGTGTGCAGGGGGGAGGATGTTGGGAGCGAGGGCACCTGGGTGTCCACACCCCTGTCTCTACACTCCTGCTGGTGCCGGGAGCCCCTGGCTGGGCCACCTGCAGTACAAGTGACAGCTGTCCCGGTCAGCCAGGGGCTTGGGGGTGGGGGTCACGGGAAGCAGGACTTTCAGGGCTACACCCGGAATGTTCCGGACACACCAGGCCAAGTTGGTCACCCACCCTGTCGGGGACTGTGTGGGTGGGAGGTGGGCTGAATAGCAGGTGGAGAAGGGACAGGGCCAGCCACCCCATGGACACTGAGCAAGTGCCCCTCCGGCCTTGCTCCTCACTACCTTCAGAACACCCCCCACATGGACCCTCAGAGCTCCTGTCCTCTGTCCGTGTGATCTGAGTGCATTGTCATCCCTCTGCTCCTTTTGCTCCAGCCACACTGGCCTCCTGGTTGGCCTAGGCCCAACCAAGCCTCTCCCGGCCCCAGGGCCTTTGCATGTGCTGCTTCTTCTGCCGGCAGAACCACCCCCCTCTTTCTTGGGACAGTCTCGTTCTCATCTTTGGGCTTCACTTTAAAAGTCATCTGCACAGAGAGGCCTTGCCTGCCTAATTTGAAGGGACATTTGTCTCCTTGGGGACAGACAGGACATTTCCCAGCTGGTTCCAGGGCCTGGGATGAAGCCTGGCCCAGAGCAGAGCTCAGGATGTGTTGGGCAGCAGATGAATGAATAAACGCTGGCCTGCTAGGTCCCCACTGGGTTGGAGAAAGAGCCCAGAGTCTTAAATCCTGACCCTCGTTTTCTCACCTGTCAGCAGGATTGAGGGGGGCACTCCACTCCTTGGTGTTTGTGAGGCATAGATAAGGGACAAAAGTGCTTGTGCCAGTGGCTCTGCCGACCTTGACCCCCAGCCCCCTCCACCTACTCCCCTACCCGGTGTCCTCAGGCCTTTCCTGGCTGCAGGGGGTAGCACTGCCCACACTGCACCCAGATCAGAAAACTGGGGCCCAGAAGGGGTTGTCCTGCTGGGTCCCCCCCGAGCAGGGCAGCCGCGGGCCCCCTGCCTTCTCCGGAGCACGGTTGCCCAGCGCTCCTTCCAGGCGGGGCCCCGGCTGCCAGATCCCTGTGGCCCGGGCAGGCAGCTGATGCATCACATGCCCTCGGCTCCCCTACAGACTCCAGCACGTTGTCAAGGCTGTCAAACAATGTCCCTGCCAGGGTTTTACAAGAATCCAAGAATCACTGCCCTCTGAAAACAATGCCGCCAGCCCTTCCGAGGGCCGCCCGCCGCCTCTTCTCGGCCTTATATAGGCAAAAGCCAGGGGATCCCTTGCCCGGCGCTGGGCTGGGTTCTGAGAGATGTGCTCACAGCCTCCGCCGGACTCCCGGGATCTCGCGTCTCCAAACCTGCCCATGTGCAGCCAGGGGCCAGGTGGGCAGGAGCGGGCCGCGCGGCCACGCCTCCCGGGGTCCCACAGCTCGCAGCCCCAGTGGCCTGGCCAGTGCGGGCTCTGCCCAAATAAGGCCCAGGCAGCCGGGCCGGCGCAGCCTCAGAGCCGGTGGGTCGGAGGCCACAGGCCAGCCAGTCACCCCTTTCTCCTGCCCAGCCAGCCAGCTGCCCCCACAAAGTGTGTCCCCATGGCTCGGGGGGGGGGGGGCAGCCCATCCTCAGAAGCCCAGCGGACGGCTGTGCGTCCCCGGGAGAGGAGCCTCCCTTTGGAACCTTTGGAATGTTCTGTGTGAAACCTTCCAACGGCTCCACCTAGAACCTGAGAGAAGGTGAGGTGGGGAGGGTCCCTGATCTCCTGGGACACACGGGAGCCCCTCCCCGCAGTGCACACACCAGGCCTGCTCCTCGCCCCTAGGGCCGTTGTCGGTGAGCTGCTTCCCAAGGCCTGGCCTGTGGGGTCAAAGGGCAGGCTGCCCCTAGGGCTAGGCAGAGGGCCAGGGGCGAGGAGGCGGTGGGGGCACTGGCTAAGCTGGAGGACCCCCACCCAGCACTGGGGGTGAGAGGGGACGGGGGTTTGTCACGTCTCAGGAGCCGTGGTGGGTTGCGGCACACCCTCCGCCCCGGCCTGCTTTGGCTCCAGCAAGAACTTTGCTTCTTAGAGCCTCGCTTTTTCCATCCTGAAAACGGGCACAGCGCAGACCGTGCGCCAGGGCGTTCAGAGGCTGAGCTGTGTGCAGGGCTCTGCAGAGAGCCGCCTGAGGATTAAGCAGGGTCCTGGGTGAGGGAGGCCGTCCCCTCTTTCCTGGGAGACTGGGGGGGCCACACAGAAGCAAGACAAAATCTCCCTGTCCCCAGCCCCCCGTCCCGCTTTCTCATCAGCCTAGGGGGGCGGGGGGCATTTTGAGATCCCCTGAGCCCGCCTCAGAGCAGGCAGCACGTGTCTGGGGTGACCAGCTGCTGCACGTGTGAACACGTGTGAGCCCATGTGAGTGTGTGGGGCACCCGTAGCGCCCGTGAGCACAGCTGTGTGAGTCTGAGTGTATGTAAGAGCGTGGGCTCGGAGACCCCGGGGGCTATTTGGGGTTTCTGCCGCTGCCCATTTCCGAAGCCCTTTCATGAGTTCGGGGAGTCTCCGGGGGATGGTGCCCACCTGCTGGGTCCTCAGGGCCCCTCTCCCAGGATTGGGTGCAGAATTAGGGGCCCCTATAAAATAAAGCGGGCACCCCCTTGCTGAACACTGTACGAGTTTCAGGACGGTCACAGCAGAGCACTAAGCCAAGCCTGGGGCCCTTCCCTGGCAGCCTGGGTGTGTGGCCTGGGCCAAGCCCACTGCACCCTCCAGCCCAGCAGCGGTGGTAGATCAGCAGGAGGGGGCTGTAAAGTCCACAAAAGTGACCTCCCTGCTCCAACCGTAGCCGCCACCAGAAGCACCGCGTCAGGACGAGCCGCCCTATAGAAAGTGCTCCTGCAGCCGGTCTATTTAAGCCTGGGCTGAGGTTTGTTCCCACGGACCCGAGGCCACCACATGTGGGCAGCTCCAATTTTTATCCAGCCTGGCAGGGCCCTGGGGGAGGCCACCCCTGAATGGGACACCCACCGGGTGGCCCGATGGCTGTGCTGGCTGGCTGGGCGGCCTGGGCAGAGCGGGGGAGTCCTGGAGGTGGGGGGCATGGATGGGGCAGGACTCCTGAGAGCCCCACGCCTCTCCTTAGACAGGAAGAGAAAGTTGCCCCCCGGAGGTTCCTGTGAGGGTTTGGGGCTCCCCTGCTGGCCTTCTGGGTACAGTCTACCGGGAAGGTACGTTTCCCCACTTCTCCGGAAAGTTCCCTGCGATCTACAGACACCATTCAGGCCCTGGAACGTGCCCGTTGGGAACACACGGCAGTTCCGGTGGAACCTGTGGGACCCGGCTTGCAGCCTTTCAATGGGCACCCCCGACGCTGAGCTGAGCTTCCCCAGGGCAGGGACTGGGTTTGGCTCCTTCACCAGGGTCTCCCAGAGCCTGGCACAGGGGACAATGGCCAGCTTCCTGTGGAGGCAGAAAAAAGCAGGGCACATGCTAGTCCCCGCGACTAGAACAGGGGCTGGTGCTGGTCATCATTCTTCCCTGAGGCTGGGGCCTAACAGACGCCGCCTAGTGCTTCGACATACAATGTTCATGGAGCCTGGGGACTCCTGTTTGCTGGCCTAGGTTCTGAAGTAGGGGAGTCGTCTTTGCTCCTAGGGCCTGGGGCCCCCCCCTCATCTTTCCCTCATTTGCTGCCTTCTGCAGTTGCTTCTTCTTTAAAGCGCAGAGAGGAGAGCTATGGTCTCAGGAGCAACCAACCAGAGAGCTTCTGGGTGAACTTCAAGGCTCTGAAGTAAACTCGTCTTTCCAATTAATTAATCAGCCAAGATCTGGGTGGCCTGGTTTGCCTGCTGGAGCCAGCGCTAGACGCTGGGAGACCAGAGTGAAAATGAGCGGAGGGAAGTTCTGCCCGAGCGCAGCTTTGTGTTTCACAAATGCAGGTGCCAAGGTTCAGAGAGGTGGTGTGTGTTCTCTCAGGTCACACAGCGGCGGGCACGGCGGGCTTTGGCGTGCAAGGCGGTTGGCTGGAAGAGAGAGGAGAATGGGTGTCCTTGGGTGGTTTGGTGGGTTCAGATCCCACCTCTGGGACCTGGGGTGGGCTTTCCCCATTCTAAGCCTGGGTTCCCTCTACCTCCGAGGGTCATACTCTGCGACATGCCAACAACTGACCTTTTGCAGCCTCGGTTTCCCATCTGTCAAATGAGAATAGTAAGAGCCCTGCTCATTCCTTCAGCCCCTCAACAAGTGTTTATTGAGCAACTACTGTGTGCCACGGGCCAGTCTAGGTGCTGGATACAGCGGTGAACCAAGCAGCCCCCACGAGTTGTGACAGGCGACGGAGGTGTGGGCAGCTCCTGCCCAGGCGCCCTCTGCGGGCTGCTATGGGCCAATCAGAGCAACAGGGCTGCACGCAGGAGGAATCAGGCTAAACAGGCCACAGCTCTGAGGTGGCCTCTTCTGTCCTCAGCCTGGGGGCACCAGGGCAGGGGCCCGAGGGGGCCTGGAAGGAGGGAGAAAGTGGTCGTGGTCCAGAGAGGAAATGGCAGTGGTGGGGCACTGACTGGCCGGTCACTCTGCTCAGCACTTCACTTGCACAGTCTTGTGGACACGGAGGACCATCCAGTGAGTCAGGGGCCCCATGCGGCAGACGAGGAAACCGAGGCTCATGGGTGAAGCCGCCTGCTTAAGATCACACAGCTCGTGAGGGTGGAACCTGGGTGGATCCCTCCACAGCCCGCTCCTTTAATAACAGAGGTGACGAGAGAGAAGAGGTAAGAGACTGGGGGTGGGGGGGAGAAGGGAAGGGGACTCGACCAGGGGAAGAGGAAGTCCCCTGGAGGCCTTCCTGGACCCCCCTCGCCTTCCTCTGCATCATGCCTCTCAGGGGGGCTGGGCTCAGGGGTCTCCTGGGCATGTCATGGCTGTTATTCTTCCCTGAAGATGGTGCCCCCGACCTTGGGGCTGGATTCTCTCCCCAGCAGGGACCTGGCACCTCTGGCAGCCTGGGAGGCTATTTTTAAACCTTACAGCTGGTTTTTATCGTGGCTGCTGCTATGTTCGTGCGGAAACTCTGGGTTCGTTCTGCCAACACTCAGAACGAACTTTGCAAAGGAGCGAGGATGGTGTTGATCAAAGTGGAGGCTCCAGGGAAGGCCCAGACTGCAGCCAGGGCTCTGTCCCCACCTGAGCCCTGGAAAGAGAGGGGGTGAACGAGCCAGAACCAGGCCGGAGCTCCCAGGCTGGTGGCAACAGGGTTTAGGCGTGTTCTCCGGAAGATGCAGACTGAAGTTTGGGAGAAAAGTGTAGGAATTTTAGCAGCTCTAGGCTCTAATAGACACATTTTGTTCTGGGAAGTGGCAGAATAAGGGTTTGAGAGCATGGATTCTGGGGTCAAACCAACCTGCCTTTGAGTCCTGACTCTGCCTCTACCCATTGGATGACTGTGGATGTATCAGTCAGTGATTGCTGTGTAACAAGTCACCCCCAAATTTTGTTGCTTAAAACAGCATAATTGGGTGAGTCAACAGCTTAGCCTGAACCAGCAGCTAGATGATTCTTCTGGCCTGAGCTGGGGCTCCCCAGGCACTTTTTGGTCAGCTGCTGGGTCAGCTGGAAGCTCTGTTTCTAAGTCATTATTTATTAACAAAGTGGGTAGGATGTTCAGCCCCCCTCCCCACCAATGAAAAAACCAGGGCTGCTGTGTCAGTTGCACAGGTTGTGCACTGCACAACCCTAAGGCTCCGTTCACACCTCAGACTCTGTGATCCTTGTAGTTGGGTGGGGTCCAGGCTTTAGGCCCGTGGGCCATGGCTTTGTTCCTGAATCTGGAGCCTGTGTTTTCAATTTTGGCTGCCGCTGGAGTCATGCAAAGGACTTTTAGAGTCCTAATGCCCAGCCATGGCCAAGACCAATTGCCTCTGACTCTCTGGAGTGGGCCTGCACAACTGCATTTTTAAGGCTCCCCAAGGGACTCCAAGGTTGGGCTGAAGTACAAGGTCAAGGTCAGAGACAGAGTTATGTAACTCTGAGGGAGGGGATCCCACCGGTAACTTGCGTAACCAGGTCCTGTAGCTGCCAGTGACACATGTGCCTTCCTCCCCGAGAGGCCCCTGTTTCTTCACTGGGTGCAGCTGCGGCTGCCTCTCAGGTTTCCTGTGGTCAGAGCCTCAGAAGCCGGCCTGCAGCGGGCAGCTGCCCTTGTAGCCGTAACGCTCATTTATGACCAGCCAACACCTGGCCGTCGGTGGACGTGGGCTGCTCTCGTCCATCAGCCCTGCTCCATCGAGGGTGGCGGCTCTCCTGATTGACAGACTAGCTGCAGAGAGAGGCAGGGAGGGCTGGGGGTGAGGGGTGGGCCAAGGGGGAGCGCAGTCCTGGGTTCCTCGTTTGGGAATCCCTTGAGGGGTGCCGGACCCTAAGTTGTACTTGGCTGCAGTGGATTTGCTGGCACATGGCTTGGGCGTTTTTCCCTCCAAGGGCGCTGAGTGCAGTTTCCAAGGTTTGGGCCTGGCAGCTGGAGGGGCGGGGAGAGAAGGCAACGTGGGCTTTCTGGAGCAATGCACTGTCAACACTCGTGCCCGGACACTTCCATTCTGCCCTGTGCTCTGGGACCCAGCTTGACGGAGGAGGAGGGGGCGTGGAGGAGCCCGGGGGTGGGGATGGGGGTGGGAGCAGACAGAGATGGGACTGTGGCTTGTACATGTCCTTGTCTGTGAGAAATCCTCATGGACCCTGTCTCTGTCCCAAGGTGAGGTTGTGGTCCCCTAGCCATGCCCCGTCCTGGAAGGGGTGGCCCCGCTGGGACGGGCCTGGCAGGTGATGATTGACTGCACTTCCCCAGGGTCAGCTACAGCCGGTCAGCCCCGGGGGACACCCCTAGCAGCCCCAGGCTGGGTGCCCTCTCTCTCCTTGCTTTTCCCAAAGGGTGTGTTTCTTGGCCTCTTGGATAGGAGCCCAGACATTCAGTCTCTTTCACTTTCCTCCCCTGCGAAGCTGGCGGTTGGGGTGGGAAGACTTGGGATCTGCTCAGGGCAGGAAAAGGGGGGACCATGGCTCCTCCCAGGCAGCCCCCCCAAAGGTGAACGTCAGCGTACCAAACCAACAACACGTTTGAGAGCTAATCAAGCCCCCTGGGATGCCATTGTACGCAGAGGCTATTGTGTACCCAGCATACACAACAGCTTGCACGAAGAACAGGGTGCAGGGTGTTGATGGAAGACCCCCCCGTCGCATGATAACACTTGCTTACAGAACTCTTGCTGGAACCGTTCGCAGCCTGGACAGGCGTGAATTCATCTACTCAAGTGGCCTGAGAGCCAGGTCAGTTCTTGTCGTGCCCGTTTTTTCGATGAGCAGGCCAAGGCACAGAGAGGCCAGGTCACAAGTGCAGGGCTGAACAGCCTACGGGGTCAGCGACACGGGCCTGACCCCCCAGCCTCTGTGCACAAGGCCTGCTGAGCCTTGTCTTGCAGGCGCCGTGACAGGGGGTGTTGTGGCCCAGCCACAGAGGCCACGGGCGTGTTTCGGCTGCTCGAGAGGAAGCGGAACTCTGGAAACCACATTGTCATCTGCTCCCCGTGAGAGCTGCAAGCAGGCAGCGCTCACGAGCCATCGGGCGGCTCTTCATCACTTGCTTGTTCATTTATTCACTCACTCACTCATTCATTCATTTGTTCAGCCAATGTTTACTGAGTCCTCACGTGCCAGGTTCTGGGCGCAGGGGCGCAGGGGCATCATGACCAGATAGGCCAAGGCCCCTCTCCTGGAGCTCCAGGTCCAAGGGGAACTCGACAATGATTCAGAAAGCACGTGGTGTCTGAGCGTGGCAGGTGGAAGGCTACACAGACCAATAAAGTGGGTAAGAGACCGGAGGGTGAGGGGACAGGAGCTCAGGCCTCTGGGGAGGTGACATTTGAGCAGAGACCTGAGTACAGACAGTGAGTGAGCCAGGCAGGGAAAAGATGTCCTCCTGTCTAACGTTGCATAACAAATTACCACCAATTTAGCAGCTTAGACGCCACCACCGATTTATCATCTCAGGGTGTTCGCGGGGCAGGAGTCGGCACTTTTTAGCTGAGTCTCTGTTCAAGGTCTGACAAGACTGCAGTCACGGTGTTGGCCGGGCTGTGTTCTCATCTGGAGGTTCAAGCAGGGAAAGACCAACCTCCAAGCTCCTTCAAATTGTGAAGCAAATTCAGAACTGAGTCCCCGTGGTCCCTCTAAGCAGGTGGCTAGGGACTGCTCTCCGCTTCTAAAGGCCACTCTCACGTCCTTACCACCTCCTCCTGAGATCTCGCACTCTCAGTCTCTGATTACAGAAGGGCCTGGTCCCTTTGAAGAGCTCACTGATTTGGTCAGGCCCACCCAGGATAATCTCCCTTTTGAGGAACTCCGAGCCAACTAATTAGTACGTTGCTCATGGGAGAGACAGTCCTTCCCATGCACAGTCCTGCCCACGCTCCAGGGAAGGGAGCCTGAGCCAGGGGCCGGACTGGGCCCCCCACAAGGACAAGACGCCATAGATGGCTGTGATCATAATCATCATTCCACCTTGTCATTCTACCAGAATCCACTGCCCCATCGGGGCTGTGTGCACGGTCCCCCGCGGCTGCAGGTGCGAGGTTGAACATCGTGCACTTAGGTCGTCCTCACCCTGCGACCCGGCTGTTCCCTGGAGGGTGTAACACCCTCCGGTCTCCTCCCTTGCCACACGGTTTCTGAGGAAACTTCTCCGACACCCTGCAATCTGACTTGGCCAATTTCCTTGCTGAAATCAGACCTCCTCACAACACTGAACTCCCGGAGGCAGCACCTCCCCCCAGGAGACTCTTCAGAAAGACGGCAGGTTCGAGAGGACGGACGGCAGACGGCTCAGGTGCGCGTCCCTGGAGGAGGCCAGTTCTTCCATTCCAACACAGCCTGCGTCCTGGGGACGTTCCCAAGGACCGACAGCAGGAAAAACCCGAGGGGCTCTTTGGAGGGGCTTTTGGCTAGAAGTGAGTTGTCGGGGGAGACACCCATGGGGAAGAGACATCCGTTCTGGAGCGGGACAGTGCTCTGTGTGAACGCCCGCTCCAGCTGTCGGGGGGAGGTGAGTGAAGCGCTTTCATCGGGCCCAGGAAACATGGTCATCGGGATACATGCTATCGCAATGAAACATCTTTTAAAAATCAAAATCCATGCAAAAATTTTAAAATTCCCACAACGTCCGAAACATGAAAATGTTGAACGCAGGCTGCAGCCCAGCCCCGGTGCCCACGAACATTCTTGACCCAGACAGATGGCGGCCGGAGGGCCGGGCGGACCAATTTGAATTTCAAAATCGGAAGCTTCACGATTCGCTGCGTGCTGCTTCCCACCGCCCCTCGGTTTTAGTTCGTAAACCTCCCAGCCCGCGGAAAAGGCCAGCGGATTCGGAACAGCCTGTGGTGTGTGCCCTTGTTTCCTCTGGACCACAAGCATCTCATAAGCATCTCAAGGGCACGAGCAGGGCAGGTGGGCGTCCAAGGACCGCCCTCCGAACTTGCCCTTCACCGACACCCCCAGGACACCGTGGGGCTTCGGGGCACTCCGGTAATGCAGCCTGCGCAGCAGGGGTGTTCAGTGCGCATTTGAGGAGTGGAAGGGCCCCCAGCTCCCTCCCCTCACCTGGGCTCAGGGCTCTCCTGGGACTGTGTCCACTTGGGGTTCACCTGGGGGCCCCTGAACTTGGATTTGCATGCACTTTGACTCCATGCAAATGGCAGGGAAATGGCTCTCAGGCTCTGGGAGAGGCTCCGATGGAGCTGGTGGAGCAGCTCTCGTTTCCTCCTGGAAGCGTCTGGGCCCTGGTCTCCCACCTGCGCCCCAGGGTGTCCTATTGATAGCTGCAGGCTGCCCTGCCGGGCCTCTCCCCAGACAGTGGCCAGCAGGCACGTTCCTGGGCTTCTCCAGGGCCTTGGCACCCAGTCCCCCAGCCCTGCGCTGACCTGGCCCGGCCCTCAGACCTGTGCCACCAGGGCTGTAAAAATAGCCTGCGTCCAGCTATTTCGGGGCACGGAAAGCCTGGGGGAGACACACTGTTCTAAGGACCAAGAGGAAACCCGGAGCCGCAGACCCAGGGGGGCGTGGCCGCCCACAGCAAAGTCAGCCAATGGGAATGTTTCTAAACGTCGCCAATCAGAGTCCCAGGTACATGCAGAATGGGGAATGTTCACATGCAAATACAGTCCCTGCCGCCTGTCTCTACGGCCCCTCCCAGAGGTCCTATGAGCCCCCTAAGACTTGATCCCGGGGGATGAGGGTACTTGCTGGGGGCTGGTCTTAGCAGGAAGATTGTCACCAAGTATCTGGGTGGCTAAGGGCTGCCTGAGTTGTCACTGTAAAATGGGAAGGCCGGGGCTGAGGCGTGAGTTTCCTCTAAAAATCCCTGCCAGATACATGGTGATGGAGGGAGAGCTGACTCTGAGTGGTGAGCACATAATGCCATGCAGAGACGATGTCACTTAGAGTTGTACACCTGGAAACTGTGTCATTGTTACCAACCAATGTCACCCCAGTAAAGTTAACAATAAAAAAATTCCCACCCTGCATCCCAGCGGATGGGTTCTCCCTTCTGTTTAAATACCTCTCCCTTCAAGTTAAGTCAGTGAGGGGAAGCCGGGAGGGCTCAGTGGGTTAAGCGCTTGCTTTGCAGCCCTGGAGCCTGAGGATCGAATCCCAGCCCCGGGTCCCGTGTGCTGAACTAGGCTGTGCCCCCAGTTCGGTTCTTGCTGGGACCTATGTGGGAGGCTCCTGGCCCAGTTCCTGCCCTGCGCAGCCCTGTGCCCGCCTGTGGAGTGAAACTATATGGAAAACTAATGCTGGTTAACTATGGAGACTGCTCTGGGCCCTCCCCCTTCTCTCTGTCAAACCCCCCCCCAAAAAAACAAAACAATAAAAATAAAAATCTCAAGTTAATTCAGTGTCTCAGAGTCTCTCCTCTATCAAAAAAAATGTTCAAAGCAAATTGAAGGACGTTTTTATAAAGGGGGGCCGCAGTCACCCCCCACACACAGGGCTCCGCGGGGCTCCCTTCTGCCTGTCCCCTCCCTACTCCACCAGAGTTCAAGGGCGGCTGGTGTGGGGCCTTAAAGGGCCAGGCGGAGCACTGGGTCTTGGCAGGGCCCCCCGGGGCTGCTCTCTGTCCTGGGTGGCCCGTGTGGGGGGCAGCAGTTTCCCAGGGGTCCTCGGCTCAGCCGACCAGCTGTGTAGAGGTGCTGGAATCCACATTCTGGGTTTGCCGGCCTCTTTCTCCTACCAACGAGCCTCAGTTTCCCCATCTGTAAAATGGGGGCGGTGGGGGACCTACCTGGCACGCAGGTGGCTGTGGGGGTTCCGGGGGATTCCTGTGGGGGGTGCAGTGCACGGCTGGGTGGAATGAGCCCATCCTGGGTCCATTCGCTGCGTGCTCCCCTGCTGCTCACCACTGAGGCTGCTTAGCATCATTTTGTGGTCCCCCGAGGACAGTGCAGCCCTGCACCCGCAGCCTGCCTGTGCTGTCTTTCCCTTCCCCTGCCCTCCCTCCCTCCTTCTCCCTTGTCTCCTAAGGTTAGGTTCTCGGAAACAACTAGCCTTCAAGGTCAAGCAGCCTGCTCTGGCCCAGGCTGGCTGAACAGCTCAGCAGGGTGGTGGTCTCTGGGGGTGCAGGGAGGGCTGAAGATTCCTGAACCCCCACCCTCACCAGACCGTGGCCTGGCCTCCCCTCTGGACAAGGAGCCTCTTTGCATATGCAAAGGAGGAGCTCCGCCTCCCAGGCTACATGGGACCCCATTCCTGCCACCAGCTCTGCTACCTTCCTCTTTCCTCCTCTCTCACTTCCCTTTCCTTCTCGCTCCCCTTCCCTCCTTTCTTTCTCATTTGTCTCCTTCTCCCCTCCCCCATGCGCCCCTCCCCTCCGGTTCTCATCGCACACCCATCTTCAGGGAACTCATAGGAGTGGGTGTTATTTATCTCTTTGACCCTGGAGTGTGACCTGCAGGTGGGGTGGAGCCAGTGACAGGGACTCATAGGTCTGGGCTGACCCCACCCTGCATTTCCTGTCACAGATGAGGGGGCAGCAGGGCTGGCCAGTGGAGATGGAGCTGGGGGTCTCCCCTCCACCCCCGGAGTGATGCTCAAGTGGGGAGTGGGTGCAGGGTGGGCTCGGCCCTCCGGGGCTGGCTGTCCAAGATTCTGACAGCAGGGATCAGTCCCCCCACCCCCCACCCTCCACCCCCATCTCCACCCCTGCGAGTCAGAGGCCCTGGGCCAGGTGCCGCCTCCCAAGCAGCCCACTCAGGTGGGGCCTGCGCCCAGGACCCTGAGGACACCTGGCTTGGGGCGGGGGCTCCAGAGTGGGAGCTGGTTCCTGAGTGCCAGTGTGGCATTTGAGGCCCGCTCCTCCCCCTCCCCTGTGTGGTGGCATCTGAAGACAGAGGAGCTTGGAGGCCCCCAAACTGCACCCCAACACCTGGGGTCCTCCTCCGCATGAGGTCTGGGCAGAAGAAGGGCTCCCAGGAGGCAAAGACAAGAGGAGGGGCGTCTAAGTGTGGGAGGCTCATCTGTAGTCCCCCCACCACTCCGTTCTGACTGAATAATAAGGAAGACCTTGAGTCTCCTCATCTGTGAAGTTGAAGGTCGTTTGTCCAACCTCAGGGTGCACTGAGAGGAAGGCATCATAGGCATTGCCACTCCCACCTCCGGGCCTTTGCACGTGCTGTTTCCCTGCCCGGCGTTCCCCCCCATGACTCAGCCCCTCTCAGTTCAAACGTCAACTTCTCGAACCACCTTTTGGAAAAACATAAAATCCCTGCGCCCTCCCTCCTGCTCTCTCCCCCCACACTGGCTTTATTTTCCTCCACAGCAGGGTCCACAATCTGCATGGTCCTCCCCCCCCCCCCCCCCCAAGATTCTTGCTTATTCTTCTTGGTCTGTTTCTGCCATTAGACTGACTATAAACTCTGCTGAGGGCGAGGGTCTCGGTCCCCCACACTTAGAAGGGCCCCTGGCATATAGCAGGTGCACTCTTCTCCCTCACCACCTGCAACAAGACCACACTTTGATCTTGCACCTGAGTCACCAGGACCTTCAGGGTTGGCGGCCTGCCCAGGGCAGGAAGGACCAGCGGAGCAGGGGACCACGCGGAGAGCAGCCCGGGGGAGGGGCTCCAGGGAGGCAGGAGCCCAGCCCCGTGCAAGTAGAGGGACAGGAAGCTGCAGAGTTCGAGTCCGCCCCGCACTGGCCTAAGGTGCCCGCAGCAGTCGCTGAGGATGGCCTGAGTGCTGGAAGCTTCTGGAAGAGTCCACGCACCCCTCAGGTGCCTGTGGCAGGAAGCGGATGAGCAGGCAGCAAAGGCTCTTTGTTACAGCCTGTGAGCGCATTTCATCAGTGGTTTCACAACCCGCTCTGTGGGGGGGACCGCTAGGGGGCGGGGAGGGGGCGGATGTCAGCTCCACAGCCCAGGATGTGGGACCTCCACCTCTCCCAGGTCCCCTGAGCTGTGACTCTCAGGGCAGTGAGTGTCTGAAAATGCCCTGATTTGGGGCCCTGGCTGCTGGCCCGGTTCCCGGTTCCCGTGGAGCTTTAGCAACCCCGAGCCAGGCCTGCCCCAGCAGTGCAGGTGTGATTGGTCTAGGGGACCCTTGGACACTGAGAGTTTTTAAAGCTCCCTGCGGAGTTCTGGTGCACACACTTGAGCATCACCGTGTTAATGGATTGTGGACTGGAATCGTATCCACGGTCCTCTATTCAGCATCTTCTGCGTCCTGGATAGTTTTTAGCAAATGTCACAAAGGAAGCTCCCTGCAGGGGCCAGGCAGGCCCTGTAATGAAAAGAAGCAGACGAGTGGGAGGCAGTCGGGAATGGTGAGGACTGTGGTGAACTGGGAAACTGTGACCTGCACTAAAGGGGCAGCCACAGCTCAGTGCCGTGGGGACAGTCACATCAGCAACTACCTGAGGTTTTTAAAGGGGACGGTGGGGATGGGAGAGGACCGGTTGTGCTCTTTGCTTGCATGAACCTGGCAGGTGTCCCGTTGAGGCCTTTTTTCCTCAGTGCAGGTAGACACGATCCCTCCTCAGAGACGAGGAAAGTGACTCAGAGAGGTGAAGTCGTTTACTCAGGGTTGCTGTGGTTGGCAGAATGCTGACCCCTCAGAGAGGTCCCTGTCTTCATTCCTGTAACCTGTGATATGCCACGTGGCAGGTGGAAGTAAGGCTGCAGATGGGATTAAGGTGGCTAAGCAGCTGACTTTCACAGAGGGAGATGATCCTGGGTTATCCAGGGGGCCCATCCGGGGGCTGTCTGTGTGTGTGCGTGCGTGTGTGCATGTGCATGTGTGTGCTGACATGTGCATGTGACTGGCCATGGGGAGTGGCAGGTGGGGAGCAGGGAAGGGGACACTGGTTTCTCCCAGGTGTGTACTTGCTGTGGAAAGTTCTGAAACGTAGCAATATCTACCCTTTTACAGGTAGAAGATGGCTTTGACCTTGGGGACCTGAGCTGGCTTTGACCTTGGCTATCACCCCCGCTTTAAGCACTGTGGATGCCTTGTTCACAGCTCTCTCTGGTGTTGCCCCATGTGCTCCTCAGACCACCTGCAGCCATGGTGGGATTGTCCTCCGTCCACAGACAGCAGTCCTGAGAATAGAAAACATCCCCTCAGCACTTACCAAGTGCCAGCTTCTGTGCTAGGCAGATTTCCCCGTATCATCTCATTGCACCATCTCAAGAGTCCAGGAGGTGGACTGTCTTACAGACAGGGAAACTGAGGCTCCGAGCATTCAGTAACCCGTGTCTCGGATGAGGAAATGAAGCGCCGAGGCGGGAACTAGTTTGGCACAGCTGACCAATGGCAGGCGGTCCCTGGAACCCACGCCGGGTTGGTCTTTCTACTGTCATCTGATTAAATAATAATTCCAGATTTTTAATTTCCCCCCAAACACCACCTTCCTCTCTGCCAATGTACTGAGCACATAGAGGTCAGAGAAGTGAGGAAAAACTCCACTTCTCCTGGTGGAGGCTGGTCACTCTGGTAGCCACACTGGCTTTGCAGAGAGGGACTTCCGTTGTGAACGATAAATGCGTCACCAGCCGAAATCAGAAGTAGAAGCCTCACGCTGTGAGTTGTGCTACTTAGAAATATCGCTCATTATGAGGTTGCTTTTGCCACTTGGTAAGGAATTTAAATCCCCACCAGGTAACTGAATTGTGATGAGTTTGAAAGAATGGTCTTGGATTTCCACTTCTTTCTAAATAAAGCCTCAGGAGGACACGAGGGACATGTGGAAGTTACAGGTTAATTGTTTTTTTCGTGCCTGTAAAATTCCAGGACGTATGCAAATGAGGACAAACTTGAGAATATGTTGCGATAGACCCTTAGGTTTTAGTAGTGATGTGTTTATGGCGGGACGTTGAGCCTCTTCCCTCGTCTACAAAACAAGGATGCCAGGAGGCAGGGGTGCACCTGCCTGGGGTAGGGGCGTTGTTGCAAGGGTGGAGTGTGAGAACACTGCTTGGCACAGAGCAAAGGCTCAACAACGCTAGCAACAACAACAGTATTACTTATTATTGTGATCTGTACTTACAGAATCCATTTCTTTATGCATCATTACTAGTTAGGACCAGCGATACTGGTTTTCCACTTACTGCAGTGCTGTGAAGTATTTAAAAAACAACAACCCACATATGATTTTTTAAAAGTGAGCTGAAAATAATTCAATATCCGTTGGGGTGCTGTCCAGATATGGCCCAAATCCCGAGGTGGTTTGGAAACACGGGGTAACATGACCACAGGGGGCAGGCAACCCCGTTGGGGGCAGCTTCTAGAAGCATACTCTGGTCACCTGGGGACAGCCACTGCCTCCCTTGTGACCTGGGGCGTGGGTGTCGCCGTGAGAAGCTTCGGCTGCTGCCCGGGCTTCCCCACCTTGCCTGCTCTGAGTGTGCAGCCTCCGCCCCAGACCCGGGCTGGTTATTTTTAGCACAGAAGCACCCTGCACCGCCTCCTACACGTTGACCAAATTTAGAAATCTCAAGAGCAATGAATGGAAAGGCCCCCACCCACCCATCCAGCCATGAGCCAACCCTGATGTTTGCAGGGTTCTGTCTACTGACTGGGAAGGCCCAGATTTAGCGCACAGGCACGAAAAGCAGGTGCAGAATCACGTGTGTGGTCTGGGTCCAATTCTGCAAAAGCAAAACAGCCCCCGCCCCCATGCTTGTGTGTCTGGGCCCGCGTGGCCAGGAGAGGGGTGTGGAGACGCCTCATCAGCTGCTGCCAGTGGGAATACCGGGGTGCAGGAGTGGCCGGTGGTGACGATGCCTGAGGGAGGGGGTGGCAGGCTGGGGGATGAGTAGCTCTGCTTTCATGCAAAGCTTGATGTTTGCCGTTTAACACAAGTGAGGATGACTTTTTAAATTTGAAATTTTGAACATCAAATAATTTATATTCCACAAGATTGAAAACCTCCAACCACATGCCCATGGGGATTTCACAATTAACCAAGCGCTTCTGGGGCCGCCTGTGTTTCTGAGAATTAGACATCCACCTTTTTTTCCTAACACCACTCAGATGTTCCGAGGACATTCTTGCCACCTACTCAGGTCCCCTGAGTGCTGACTCCACCCCCAGCCCGATTGGGGCGTGGCCAGAGGTGGTCCATCAGAGCACTGCACGCCCTGGTTCTTCAGGGCTGGGCCCGGCTGCGAACAGGGAGACTCCTGCAGACATGGTTGGAAACGGGAAGCCCAGGACCTTCTGCTGAAGAGCTCCTGTGGAACTTTCTGTCCCACGAACCACTTCATCATTTCCTGTTGGCCGAACTTTTCTGAGGCTTGTCAGAGTCAGGATTGGGGACCCCTGCAAGCCAAGGAGCCAGATTCCTATGAACCCACACAAGCGGATGGTTGATTTATCAGGATTTGTGCATACTGATGGTTACACATGACCAGTATTAAAATTAAATTTATACACTTATAATTAAATGGATTATAGTAAAAACAAAGGTAACAAATACTAGAACTTATCACTCCCTAGTTACTTCACTACACGTTGCGGTTCTCTAAACCCTTGGGCTTATTTCCCGGTATTGTTCCCGTACAGTGGAAATGCTATGTGGTGATGGGCACCTGTGTGTCTCCTCCCGACTCCACACGGGGAGCCACGCTGGTGGTCTGAACCCCACCATGGAGTAGTTACACCACGGAAACTGGCAAACACCTTAGGTCGGGCTACCTCACCCAAAGCTGTTGTCATTTACCGCACGCGTCTGAATGGACGTCCGCTAATGCATGCAGGGTCTCACCTGCTCTCCAGGTGCCCCAAGTATTAGGAAGGAGAGGCTGTACGCATCTTCAGGGCGAGAGACTCGCTTATCTTTCCTGGTTTCCCCAGCATCTAGCAAGGGCGTTCAATTCATGTATGCTGAATGGCTTCAAGAAATTGGGGTTCAGGAAATCAGGGGCTGTGCCTGAGGTCACCTTGTGGTGGGGTGACCTGAGCATGGCTTTTATTTTATTGCAGATCCCACTCAACCAAGAATAGATAACCGTTATGGCCCCATATTTATGAAAGAAATGAAGTTCACAGTTAAAACTTTTTATCAAAGAAAACTCCAAACCAGATGGCTTCATTGGTAAATACTACCATTCAAGGAAGAAATAATTCTAATTCTATACAAACTTTTCCAGAAAATAGAAGAGGAAGAAATACTTCCCAACTCATTTTATGAAGCTAGCATTACCCTAATACCAAAGATATTACAAGAAAAGAAAACTGTAGACCAATATTGTTTGTGGCTATAAATGAAAGCATCCTCAACAAAGTAATAATAATCAAATCAAACTGAGCAAAATATAAGAAGGATAATCCATTACTACTAAGTGAGATTTATCCTGGAATGCAAGGCTGGTTCAACCTTAGAAATTTGGTCATTGTAATGACTCTGGAAAAATCATATAATCATCTTAATTAATGCAGAAAAAGCATCTGACAAAAATTCAATATCTATTTATGAAGAAGTCTCAGCAAACTTAAAAAGAGATTTCCTCAACCCGATAAAGAGCATGTACAAAAAATCCTATAGCTAACATCAGACTTAATAGCAAAAAACCAAAACAAAACTCAGTGTTCTTTCCCTGAATTGGGAACAAGGCAAAGATGTCCATTCTCACCACTCCTGTTCAACATCATACTGCAAGTCCTTGTGAGTCCCATATGGCAAGAAAATAAGAACAGATTGATTGGAGAGGGAAAAATAAAATCGTCTCTATTTGCAGATGGCATGATTGTCTCTATAGGAACACTAGGGAATCTATGAACTACCAGAACTGATAGCAGGTGAGTTTAGCAAGGTTGCAGGTTACAAAATCAATATGAAAAACTCAGGTGTATTACTCTATACTAGCAATGAACAACAGGGAAACCAACTTCTAAAAATAGTACAATTCACAATAATACCTCCTGTGACGTGTGTGTGTGTGTGTGGGGGGCGGATGAAAAACTTTGGTATAAAGTTAAACCCAACATCTGTGCCTTATCTGTACACTGAAAATTACAAAACAAAGATGAAAGAAATCCAAGAAGACCTAAATAAATAGAGAGATATACTGTAGTCACGGATTGGGACATTCAGTGTTATTAAAATGTTAAATTCTTCCCAAACTGATCTATAAATTAATTCCCCTCAAATCCCAGCCACATCTTCTTGTACAAGTCAACAAGTGTATTTGAAAGTTTTTATAGAAGGGCAAATGATCTAGAATAACCAAAACAATTTTGGAAAAGAAGAACCATGTTGGAGGACTTGCATTTTCTGATTTCAATGCTAAAGTTACAGTAATCAAGACAGTGCAGCTGATGAGAGTCTGGGTCCCTGCAGCAGAATGATGTCCAGAAATAGATCCCACATGTGTGGCCAGTTCACTTTCAGCACAGCTTCAAAGAGAATTAGATGGACAAAGGATGGTTTTCAATAAATGGCACTGGAACAATTGTCATCCATGTGCAAAAAAAAAAAGAATCTCAACCCACACCTTGCATCATAAACAAAATTAGACTCAAAATGAATCACAGACTTAAATGCAAAACAGAACATTATAAAACTTCTAGAAGTAGACCTAGGAAAAAGATCTTTGTGATCTTGAGTTATGCAAAGATTTCTTATAGAGGACAGTAAAAGAATGATTCATCAACAAAAAGGATAAATTAGATTTCATTAAAACTTAAAAAAAAAAAGTCTACTCTTTGAAAAACAGTTAAGAAAATGAGGGGAGACCCGGATGACTCGGCGGGTTGAGTGATTGTCTTGCAACCTCAGGGTCCGAGGACCAAGTCCCGGCCCCGGCCTGTGCAGACCCATATGCTGAACTGGGGTGTGCACCCAGTTCAGTTCAAACCAGGGCAAGCTCTATGTGGGAGGCCCCCGGCCCTGTTCCTGCCCTGCGCAACCCCGCGCCCACCTGTGGAATGAAACTAGAAAAATGATGACGTGAGAATGCTCTGGGCCCTCCTGCTTCTCTCTGTCTCTCTCTCTCTGTCAAGAACAATTTAAAAATAATAATAGTAAATCTTAAAGAAAATGAAAAAACAGGCACAGACGGGGGGAAAATATTTGCAAAACACATGTCTGATGAGGAACTTGTGTTTGTGGGGGATGAGTGAAGAAGGGGGGAAGGAATTAAGAAGTAAGTGCCAATTGGCAGTTGCGAAATAGTCACAGGAGGTCAAGTCCAGCATAGAGAGTGTAACCAATAACACTGTATTAATGGTGGCTCTGGATTAATTGCAGTGATCACTTTGTAAGTTATATAGGTGTCTAATCACTGTGCTGTACCAGGGGTCTCCAAACTACGGCCTGCGGGCCGCATCCGGCCCATGAGGCCCTCTCATTCGGCCCATGGAGACCTTTTTATCTGAATAAAATAATATTAAATAAATAATTAAAAACAACATCTATGTTTTGATTCTTTTTTATTTGGACCTCGAGTGTATAGTCGGCCCCCAAACTGCTGTTTGATAGTTAATGTGGCCCGCGAGCTGAAAAGTTTGGAGACCCCTGCTGTCCACCAAAGCTAACATAATGTTGTTTGTCAACTGTAATTGAAAATAAAAACATTATTTAAAAAGAAGAACTTGTGTCCAGAATCCATACATATCTTCCAAACAACTCAATTAAAAAAATTAAAAAAAAAGGCAAAAAACGGTTAAAAGATTTGGCCAGACATTTCACCAAAGAAGATATGCAGACGGCAAATAAGCCCATGGAAAAAATTTCAAAGTCACCAGTTATTAGTAAAATGGAAATTAAAACCACAGTGCCATCCCCACACACCTACTAGGACAGCGAAAACCAAACCAAAACAAACCCTGACAATACTAAATGGTAGTTTCTTGTAGAGTTAAACATACATCTACTCAATGACCCAGAAATCTCACCTCAGGAGAAATGAAAATATGTTTGCACAAAACCTGTACATGAATGTTAATGACAGCTCTATTCATCATCTTCCCCAAGTGGGGACAACTCAGATGTCCTTGAACTAATAAACAAGTTGTGAAATAGCCGTAAAATAGGATGTTATTCTACAGTAAAATGAGCAAGTGATCCACAAGATAGCACGACTGAATCTCAAAGTCATTATGTGGAATGGAAGAAACCAGACTCACATACATAGAGTACGATGCCCTCCATATAATGGTCTGGAAATGACAACCATAGGGACATAAAGAAACCAGTGGTTGCTAAGGGCTGGGAGTAGGGGCACGATGAGACTTTGGGGTGATGGAGACACTGTGTGTTGACTGCAGTGATGGGCACATGACCATTCATTGACCAGAACTGGTAGAATTATACGTTTAAGAGGGGCGATTTTTCTATAAGTTATAGCTCAAAAAATTAACAAATCTTGAAGAAAAAGGAGAAAGAGATGTATGTTAGAAAACAGCACTGAGAAGACTCGCAAGAAGTCTTATCCATTTCACTTAGATAAAAAGGTGTGATTAGTAAACTAATTTCATTTGGCCAACATTTGAAGGCCCCACCTTCCCGTGACTAATTTCCAATTCTTCATGAAATTAAAAAAAAAAAAAAATTAAAAAAAAAAATTGAACAAATATCTACCTGTACCCAACCCTCTATCCATCCACCCATCCACCCACCTATCCATCCATCCATCCATCCACCCATCCACCCATTCATCCATCTAATGCCGCAGGCCTGGGGGTCTAGGAATCTGCATTTCTCACATGCTCCCTAGGTAATCCCAACGCCCAGAGAGAATCCTGAGGCACGGTTGTCGTTTGTCGAGGTCCTTGAGGAAGCTGGAATTTCCCCCAGGAGGATGGGGTCAGCTGAAGGCCAGGTGTGCTGTGTGGGGGTGTCCAGAGCCACGCCTTGGGAAGAGGCACCCGCTGGTTCAGACAGATGGAGTGACCAGGTGACCAGCCAGTGCAGGGAGAAGTGCACACCCAAGCGACAGGTGACTCTGCCCTGAGCAGGACCTGGGCCCTCTGCCCCTGGAGGGACTGGGTGTCACCTGCAGAAAACATGACCGATGCTGATTGATTTAAAGTAACCTAATTCATCATCGAGCAACACTATTTCCTGTTATGACTCCACTGATTCTGATAGTTCAGGCCTTGGGCTGTAATTATAATTATTATCAGGATGAGTCTTTTAATCAGCGACCTTTGGACTCATATACAAACTGTCATTCTCCACGAACAGGAAATGACAGTGTTGTGTGCCTTTCAGCTCACTCGGTGGCTCCTAAGAGCAACATTTCAGCACGAGTGTTATTTGTAGCTTCCTATACGTGCCTGGTGGCTGGTTTCCAGCCGCTGTGGTTCCGTGAGGAGGTTTTTTTATTGCAGTTTTTGTCTCAACAACTATGGTGAGCATCCTGTATGGATGCTATCTGCGACTGCTCAAAAAAAAAAAGCATATGTTTTTGAAGTCCTAACTTGCGTGTACAATGAAAGACAGTGACCTGGGAAATGATACAAAAACTACTAAAGTAGCTTTGCAAACGAGGCTGCCACTTAAGATCTGTGTTTTATCTGACACTCCATTCAAAGTAAACGGCAATAAAATTTGATTGGGGGAAATGCAGAAAGAGTTGATCAGGTAAGCCAAATGTTGTAAGGCTTTCACTGACCACATTTAAGTATAAATAACAACACTGCCCGTTAACGGCTGACTCATGTTCACAGGGGCTCGCCAGTAAGATTGTTGATGGTAATCAAGGACTTAGCACGTATACTGGAAATGCCATGTGGGGATGGTTGCCCGTCTCAGCAGGGAGCTGTCGAACTTTGTAATGTGAACTGCTTCTGTTCATCAGGGCCAAGCGTCCAGCGGTTGCCAACCCTTTCAGCAACTGACTCCAACACCAGAGGTATCAGCCAGGTCTTAGGTTTGTTTAAAAAGCATCCTTTAAATAGTAAAACTGTTGTCAAACAATGCTGTAACTTAAACACCCTCCCCACAAAGAGAGACATTACGTTGTGCAAGAGGTGTGCATTCCAGAATGATGTCCTGAGGGATCTCTAGACTATTTTAAGCTGAACGTGGCTCACTGGCCAAGCATTCTGAAACTTGGAGCCACGCAATTGCCCCCACCAGGTTTTAAGCAACAAGTGCAAGAAATCCTCCTGTTCCCGTTAAATGCTGACTGCTTTTTATTCTCCTTTCTATAATATATGGAACAAAACTGGTCGTTCTAACGAATTGCCGAGACTTCGTGATAAAATTGGTGTGCCTGTGCCAATAGGTCTCCAGATCCTGGGAGAGGGGGATAAAAAAACCAAACCAAACCAAACAACTGCCCTCTTGTGGGCACTACTGTTATTGCTTGTCACAAATCTAATGCATGAATAACGCGGTTCAGGAACAAGTGAGTTTTTCCAGGTGTTTGGTGGGAGTGTAGACACATGGCTGAATCATCTGAATTTCATTCTACACACAATCTCACTCAGGGGTTAGACATGCAAAGCACCTCAAATGTCTTACAAAAGACCATTTATGATGAGGTTTTGATGTTGATACCAACTGGGCTTGCATTCTCAACTACGTATGTTTCTCATATATCGGTTCTTGCAAAATCAAAGCAACTTTAAGTACAGGAGAATAAATAATAAGAAATTTACCATCTTAATCATTTTGAAGTGTACAGTTCAGCAGTGTTAAAGATACTCACAGAATTATGCAGCCACCCATCTCCAGAACTCTTCCATCTTCCCAGATGGAAACTGTCCCCATTAAACCACTTCCCATTCCCTGCTCCCTCGGCCCCTGGTAACCACCATTCTATCTATCAATTTGACTGCTTTAGGGCCCTCATATGAATGACATCAGACAGTATTGGTCTTTTTGTGACTAGCTGATTTCATTTAGCATAACGTCCTCAGGGCTCACCCATGTTGTAGCATGTGTGAGAATGCCCTTCCTTTTTCATGGCTGAGTAATATTCCAGTGTATGGAAAGACCACATTTCATTCATCCATTCATCCATTCACACACATCTGAGTTGCTTCCAGATGGCTAGTCACAGTTGGCTACTTTGAATAATGCTTCTGTGAACGTGGGTGTACAAACATCTCTTCAAGTCCCTGTTTTCAATTCTTTCAGGCATATCATGAAATTGTTGGGTCATATGGTTGCTCTAGCTTTAATTTTTTTGAAGCACTGTCCTACTGTGTTCCACAGTGGCTGCATCATTTTACATCCCCACCAGCAATGCACAAGGGTCCCAATTTCTCCACATCCTCACCAGGCAAGGGAGACATTTTTAGGGACTATTATTCACATATAACAAAGAAGATTTGAAATCATTTTATTGAGTTATGCAAAACATCTTTAAACAACAAAGAAGAAGAAACTATTACAAAAGCCTAAATAGTCACGAGATAGCATTTAACAGACCACAGATTTGAAGTTTCACTACGTGAATTCAATTATTTGCTGCCAAGAAAAGAATATAATGCCCTTCCTGCTGGGAAATTGCTTCCATGTGTTTGCCTTCTGCAAGGCTTCTGGACTCGGGGTATATTTAACAACAGATCAGCATTTTAAGAATTTGAATTAAAAAAACAAGAATTTGAATTTAGTTAACCAGATGGGAGAAATTCTTTTGCAATGTAGATGTATGTCAAATCATCATGATGTATACTTCAATATCTTACAATTTTATGTGTCAATTATACCTCAATAAAGCTGAAAAAACAAGAATTTTAATTTGGGACCTGTCTTTCATTTTAAAATTGGGGGAGAAAAGTTCACAGTAAAAGTGCAGACCTAAGAAGGACATGACTCACTTGTAAAGATAGGTACTAGTTAATTTTAAGTACCACATTTTTTGTGTATAAGACACTTTTGTCTAAAACTGTTAGATCAAAATTGGGGGACATCTAATACATGGGGATAACGCGTGTATTGCTTTCTTAATGCTGGGTTAGAAAAGTAGGGGTCCTCTTATACAAGGGAGTGTCTTATACACAGAAAAATACGGTACTGTGAGACATTTCCCATGGAAAACAATCTCTTCTATTGGTAAAAGAGAAATATTCACTAATTATAAGGTGTTACAAAAGAGTACAAATTCTTCACAAGTACACATTTTCGTTATCAGATTTTTATGTTTCTTCTCATCCTGCCTATTATTTTAGAAATGTAAACAAAGTTGTTTTAGCAAAACAAAAGGGTGATGAACAGCTATCCTAGAAAGCAATAATGGAATGTGTCCAAGGAGATATCCTACCTGCCAAAGAACATAATTAAGAAAGAATACAAATAAGAGAAAACTGGGCTCATATCCCAAAATAAAATGTTAAGCGTTATTTTCCTGTCTAATCTAGAATTTTTCATTTTCTACTCAGGTTTTTCTTTGCATAACATTAAGATCTTTTGCATTGAATTCAGAACTAATTAAAAGTATGTTGATGGCTCTAAGTTTTATGGAAAATTCATTTGTGTAAAAGAGGATATAAAATCACTATGTTATGCTTAAATATTATATTAGAAATTGTACACATTGGGTGTGTACAATTCAACATAGAAGTTTCTAGCTTGGACTGTTTGCTGAAGCACTAAATCAGGGGTGTCCAACCTTGTGGCTTCCCTGGGCCACACTGGAAGAAGAATAGTCTTGGGCCACATTTAAAGTTCACTAATACTAATGATAGCCGATAAGCTAAAAAAAAAGAAAAGAATAAAAGGTTGTAAAAAAATCTTATGATGTTTCGAGAAAGTTTACGAGTTTGTGTTGGGCCGCAGTTTGGACAAGCTTGCACTACATCGTCTATACTACAATCAAAACAAGTGTTATCCAAAAATCATTGCTCATTCATTGTGGGGCCACCTTGCCAGCATCGAGCGAATTAATTCATAGGTTTGAGGTTTTTCTCCTCTTAATTCACGATGTGGGGCTCAAAAAAAGATACTTGCAATGATATTTGAAATCACTCAAGAACAGGTAAACAATTCTAGGCACTCCTGGAAGCTTTGGATAAAATTGTAACCACTCATTGTCATGAACTTAATCATTTGCATGAACATGCTGAGGTTCTAACTCGCTTGAAGAATCGCGTGCTGTGGGGATGAAGGTGGAGCACGCTCACTTGCCCAGCATGCTGAGGATCATCTCACAGGTCATGTCTTCCTGCCCGTCCTTGTCCTTGTCCTTGCTTCCTGCCGCAGTCTCTCCACCTTCGTCGACAGGAGCCATCTCTCCTGGGCCCTGCTCCCCGATCCCAGGGGAGGTCTCTTCAGCAGCAGTGGCCTCTGGGAGGGAAAAGCACAGGGTTGGCGAATTTAAAAGCAAGCCAAGAAGTCAGTGCACAGCTATCTCGGAAGCGATCGCTTTTAGTTTTTAACTTAGCTGCAGACATTTCAGGAAACAATCTTTTCAGTGATAGGATGGGACTCATTCGGATCTCAATTCTGCTTCAGGTCTCTGAGCTGGACAGACATTTAGGGCAGGATCATTCTGTTGCGGGGCTTTTAAAAAATAAAGCACCAACACTGCATTTAGGTCAGGAGGGGGCCTTTAGGTGCCTAATTCATTAACAAGGAAGATGCACATTTACACACACGTTAGGGTCTGTCTCACTTCGAGCCTGGGCTCCAGGTGAACCTGGCCTTGAGCTCGGAATCGATCTCCCCTGTTTGGCTTCTCCAATGGATGACCGTGTCCGTAGTAGAGGGTTGAATCGTAGCCCTGAAAAAGGGCTACTACATCCACATCCTAGCCCCCCACCCCCAAACCTGTGGGTGTGCCCTTATTTGAAATAAGGGTCTCTGAAGATATAAATAAGGATCTCAGGATGAGGTCACCTCATTTTCCAGGCAGACACTGGAAATGACAAGTGTCTTTGTAAGAGACAGAAAAGGTAAAGACAGACACAGAGGAGAGGCCGTGAGAAGACAGAGGCCAAGACTGGGGTGATGCGGCCACAAGACAGGACACCTGGGTCCCCCAGAAGCTCGAGATGGGGGTGGGGGAGCAGGGCCCCACCCACACCTTGACTTAGGATGTTCCCAGTTGGAGGTCCTTCCCTCAGCAGCCCCAGGAAGGACACAGCACCCAGCGTCCCACCAGCACACCTAAGAGGGGCTTCCGGGGGAGCTTCCGGGGGGACAAGAGCCGTGGGCTAGTGCCTCTGTCATTCGGCCTTGCTAAGATGTCCCCCCAGGAACCCGTGGGCTGGGGGGTATGGGCAGGGCTCCCCCTGCCCTTGGGTAAATAAGCACCCCCACTTCACCGAGAACCAAAAGGGGCCAAAAGAAGTTCACGACCTGCCCAAAGCGGCAGGAGGCAGCCGCACAGCTGGGCTTGGGGCAGGGTGCATTTTGGGGTCGGGCACCCAAGGTTCCCGGTGTGTCCCGAGCCTAGGAACCAGCACCCAGGAGGCTTTACAACGAGAACCTCGCTGTCCAATTAAAACCCAGTTTGTTCAAAACGAGGTACCGTTTCCCTGGACTGCCGCTTTCGGGGTGGCCGGCTTCTTCTTTCTGATCCTTTTTCCTTTTCCGGACGGGGCCGGCTTTTCTGGCCGGGAGCTGCACTTCACCACGTGTCTCTGCAAAGTATTCTGCCGGAGAAATGACACAGACCACACAATGGACGTCAGCGTCACCGAACCACTGAAGGAATGTCACTGACACGTGCACGCTTAAAGGCACAGGCTGTGGAAAATGGGGGTGGGGGAGATAGCGGGTACCTTTCATAATCTTGTACCAAAAAGATAACTTATTACAGGAGATCCTTTCTGTTGTGTTGAGGTCTAGCCCAATGCCAGCTCATCGTAAATATTTCTTTATAACAGAAGTCAGTAAGAAGACCAAATTAATTTTTCTACAATGCTCCTACTCTCCAAAGCGAGGCTTGATACTAAGCCAGAAATTCAATACATCAGTCGACTTTATTTATTTTTTAAAGATTTATTTTATTGTTTTTGACAGAGAGATAGAGACAGAGAGAGACAGAGAGAAGGGGGGGGGGCCCTGAGCCGTCTCCACAGCTGTACGTCGTCCGTTTTCAACATGGTTTCCTTCCACACAGGTGGGCGAGGAGCCATGCAGGGCGGGAAGCGAGCACGGGGCCTCCCACATGGTAGTCACGACCCTGTGAGCCAGGGCCAAACCGGGGGCCTCCTACATGGAAGCTTGCCCCAGCAGGAACCAAACTGGGGGCCCCCACACACCCCAGTTCAGCATATGGGTCCTCAGGGCTGCAAAGTGAGCGCTCAACCCGCTGAACCATCCCAGCATCCTGATTCTATGAAAATCAGTAACCGACTGAGAGATTTTACTGCCTTCTCTCCTGACCTAGTATGGAGTTACGTAAACTGTGGGTGACATTCAGAATTAAAACAGGAAGTCACAGACTTCCTGGTCAAACCTTTTGTCAATGTATTCTTATCTGTATTCTTTTAAATATATATATTTTTATTTATTTTTGACAGAGGGAGAGAGAGAGAGAGAGAGAGAGAGAGAGAGAGAAAACTGAACCGGGGGAGCTCCCAGTTCAGCATATGGGGCCGCACGGGCCGGGGCCGGGATTCGATCCTCGGTCCCCGGGGCTGCAAAGTGAGGGCTTAACCCGCTGAGCCCTCCCGGCTTCCCTCACTTTCAGCTTTTAAACCTCCACTCTGCTGTATCTGAAAAGCCATCGCCACACTCGAGGCCACCTGGATGTCTGTGCATTCTCTCTGTCCCAGAACTCATACGCTGCTGTGGTTTACGTTTAGGTCTTTGGTCCATTTTCAGCTCACTTTTGTGGAGCGTGTAAGGTCTGTGTCTAGATTTCTTTTTATATAGCTGTCCAGTGGCTGCAAAGGCTCTCTTCTCTCTCTCTTTTCTTTTTGGAGATGAAAGAAAAGTTTATTGAAAGGAAAAGCAGAGAAAGTACACATGCAAGGGATGGAAGCGGGCCTGGGGCCAGAACAGGTGGCTCAGAAGGCCAACGCTACTTTTTCTCCATTGTGTTGTTGCCTTAGCTCCTTTGTCAAAGGCCAGCGGCCTCCACACATGGGGTCCTGTTTCCCGCCTCTCTGTCCTGTCCTGTTGGGGTGCTCGCTCTGTGGCTGTTACAGACGCGGCTGCTGTGAAGGTCTGTGTACGGGTTTCTGTGTGCTCACACGTGTTCCGTTCTTTGGGGTCTATGCCTAGCAGAAGAACTGCCGGGTCGTAAGGTAACCAGGTTTCGCTGTCTGAGAAACTGCCAGGTTGTCCTCCAAGGGCGCATCACGGTTAAAAACCCCACCAGCAATCTGAGGGCTCCCGTTTCCCCACATCTTGTGTTATCAGTCTTCTTTCATCCTGGCCACCCCAGTGGCTGCTTCTAGGGGGGTCGCATCGTGATTTTGACTTGCTTTCCCTAGCGACTAATGATGCCCAACGTCTCTCGGGAGCTTACTGGCCACTGGAGGCCCGTCTCTGGGGACGTGTCTATTCAGATCGCTGGTGTGGGTTGAGCTGGGCGACGGTCCGCTTGCTGCCGGTTGGAGGGGGTCGTTAGGTATTCCAGACAGAAGTTCAGGTGTGCTTCCTCGCTCTTCACACGCGAGGGCAGCTTCTTCACAATTTTCACTACGTGGGAGGGGCTCTGCTTTGGGGGCGTGGCCACCGCTCCACTTTTACTTGAAATTCTCAACCAATAGCACAAATGTTCCAGCATGACCCCACGAGGCGACCCCCCCCAAACACAACCACCCGACCCTTTTAAGAGAAAAGACAAAATCTCCCCTCATAACAACAGTCTACTGCAGATAATTCAAAACTTTCATGAAGTTAGACGGGTAGCATCCACGGCGAAAGGATCTAAGCTCCTTCCCTGGGGGGGTTTGAACTTGTCCACGAATTCTCTGACACCCCTCCTTTCCCAAGGGATGTAGGCCCCACCCCTTGAGTGTGGGCTGGACTCAGAGACTGTTTTTCTAATGAACAGCAGTAATGTTGTCACTTTTAAGCCGAGGGGACAGGCATGTGTCGTCCTCCTTGCACACTCGAGTAGCCCAGTGGAGAGGCAAACGTGCTGAGAAACTGAGGCCTCCGTTGGGTGTGCCATCTTGGAAGTGGCTCCTCCAGCCCAGTCCAGCCTTCAGGTGTTGCAGCCTCAGGTGGGACCCTGAGTCAGTCCTGCCCACCAGGCCACTCCCAACTTCCTGACCTCCAAACCACGGGAGACGACACGTGTGTGCTGTTTTAAACCCTAAGTTTTGAGGGAATTTGTCACGCAGTCACAGGTAACGAAAACAACACCTGAAAGGAATAAAACTGAAGACTAAATGTTGTTCCCCGCACGGTATCCACAGCGCTACACTGGGAACATCGACGAAACATTTTTGAAAACTGCGTTCCCTCTGTGAAGGAGCCCACATCTAAATCACAGGAACCCTCCTAAAGTGTTAGACAAAAACGAGGGGTTCTCTTTTTTTGTCTGGAGATATTTTGGGGAGTCTGAGAACTCCCTAAAACTATTTGCAAGGTTTTGTTTGTAGGGCTGTCTTCTTTCACGGAAGGGGAGAACTCACTTTTCTAAGACTTTCAAGAGTTTTGTGACTCCAAAGAAACCGATAACCTTTTCCCAAGGCGTGACAGATGCTGTCGAAAGTCCTGGCAAGTTTCTGTAATCGGCTTAAAGTCCCCTAGTGTGACACTGCGCCTGTGAGACAGAGGAACCTTCCCAGGGGGCTTTATGGTGACTTCAGGAAGCTTACCCAGCGGGAATATCTTTTGCCACACTTGGGGCACTCGTGCACAGTGGGGACGTAGCTGCTATCATGGTGTCTCCTGAAGTGAACACTTAGAAGTTGCTTCTGTCGGAAACACTTATTGCAGGACTGGCAGACAAATGGTTTCTCTCCAGTGTGGATTCGGGTATGAGCTGTCATGTGACGTTCCTAAGAGGGACGAAAGAAGACAAGCAGCTTAACTATTTACAGGGATTTTTTTGGGGGGGGGGTAGGAGGTCTCAGACATTGTTTACCGCATCCCCCTTTTCTCCTTCCCACAGATGAATGCGCTATCGAGAAAAATCACAGCAAACCCCTTCTCCACGTAGCTGTCTCAGGGCAGCTGCTGTCGGGCTGACTGTGAAACCCAGGGCAAGCTTACAAATCCTGCAGTCCCACCGGGGATGTGGGAGTACGTACTCTGGGGAGTGAAACGTTTTTCCTTCCAAAAGAGCTCGCTTATTCAGAGCCCTGGTTCTGTAATGATCTGCAATGACCTGCAATGTCAGAGTTTCCCTTCAGCAGACGTTTGGGGTTGGAAGTACTTGCGAAGCAAACAACTGTCCCTGCCACTTCCCAATAATATTATAACAGATCTGAACATCGATGTCTGAGCATAATGGTGGAAATTAATTGTTCTTAGCAAAGAAATAACCACACTCATTTACATGAGTCAATGAGGAAATAACCTGGGGAACTGAGACAAAAAAAATTATATAAAGTCAAGATTGACTTCATATATACAGTCAAGCACATTTTCTTTTATTGAAAGCTGTGATTATTCGGATGAAATACACGACTACTTCTGCATGACTGTTATCACCCTGATACCCTGTCTCCAGATCTTTCGCTCACGAACACACCCTCTTCCCCACACCCGACTCCTCTCCCCCGAGGTCTTTGGGAGCCCAGAGCAACCAACAGGGTTCCAGCCTCATCGCCTGGTACCCAGTCTGCCCTCTGCCCCCAGAAAACCTGGGGATTGATCCTTCCGGGGGTCCCCGACTCCTCTCCACCTCCGTCCTTCTTCCGGGAAGCTCCCCTTGTTCATCTGAACCCGCGTGAGAATATTCCAATGCTCCAGGTCTACTGCAAAAACTCTCTTTACTTTATTCAAAGTGTTTACTATTTACAGCCCACACTCTGAAGCACAAAAAAGCACTGACTTCCACCTCTGGTAACCGGGCAGAATAGCCACTGTTTCAGTTCTCGAACTTTTGGTCTTGGGACCCCTTATGCTCTTAAAAATTATTACCAAAACAAACAAACAAACAAACAAAAATTATTACCACTCCAAGGAGCTTTCGTTTATGGGATAATGCATCTATTAATACTGATTGTATTAGAAAGTCAACACTGAGCAATTGGAAGATACGATTCATTGAGGATAACAATAATCCAACTACATGTTAATATATTTCTGTAAACACGTTACCATCTATTTTCAGAACAAAAACATTGACGTCTGGCCTAACAGGTAAGGTTGCCAGTTAAAATATAGGCTGCAGGCTTTGGAACATATGTTTATACAAAGGTATCTGCTGTTTATATCTGAAGTGCAAATTTAACTGGTGCTCCTGCCTGTTTATTTCCAGGAGCGTGGACCTCAGGAGCAGACGTCAGCCGGCCTGTGAGGCTGTGCTTAAGGCAGAAGAGCGGCTCCCATCAGCAAGTGGTTAGAAAAGGGAGCAGAGTTTTAACAGCTTTTTCAAATAACGTGGATGTCCGTTTCTGACATCACACCACACACTCAACAAGGGGTCCAAATGCAGAACCTGACACAGAGCCAGAGACCTCCTGGGTCCCCTGCTCCGTGAAAACCGGTTGCTCCGTTTTGTACTTTGAATGGATCTTTAACCCGTGAATGACTTTCTAAAATGATGAATTGGTCACTTGCCACAACTCATTACACGATATTAAAAAAAAACAAAACTGCTTTCTTCAAGTCACCCCCATCTCATGAGAAAAGTCTTTAAAGTATCAGAAAGGTGTGAAGCCCACGGTGGTGGATCTAAGTTTCCCCAAATTCCAATTTCCTTTTTAAAGTTGAAAGTGTATCCTTGGCAACATGTGGTTCCCTTGAAGTGACAGGCTCACTTAATTTACTTGCAAGAAAAGGGGCTTGGGTTTTGCCAGATGCCCCCAAACGGAATTAGCTGAGCTTCTCGCCTTTCTGTTAGGTAAAAAGAGTGCACGAAACAGTGTCGAGTTGAGCAGGTGACTCTAACAATCCCCCAGACGGCCACCCTGCCTCGGAAGACAGCAGGGTGCTTTATGCTGAACTTACCGGCATGTGGAAAAGACGTGGCATCAGGGTCAAGACAGAATAACGTGATGAACTTGTACAACCCCATGAAGGATGGTCTCCGAGTAACACCGCCCTGTATTTCTCCTGCCAGTGTATGAAGGTCAAGAGCAGTGCCCACTCGTGCTGCTGGGGGTCCCTGCTCTGATCTGCACTAAGGCACCTACACGGCTTTCGCACCATCGGTGCCCACGCCAACATTGCAACACGGGCGCGTACAGTGTTGGCATTAATTCATTGACTGGCGACAGTAATTCTAATCCTGTGGCCCTGATGGTTTCAAGGACCTCTTGGGATTTATGAAGCCGTACTTTAAGAACAGTTGCTTTAATTTATTGGCTCCTGGCTGCCTTCTGGTTATCAGAACAGTTTCTTTCCCCAAAGCCTGGCTTTGTTTTTTTCTATATTATCCAAAGTGATAGAAAGTCCCGGCCTCCCCCGCCCCCCTGACTGACTGAAGCCCAGTACCTGCTTGCAGGCATAGTTGCAGTATTCGCACTTGAACTTCTTCTCGTTTTTGTGCGTTTTCTGGTGCTGGATGAGGTCGTAGCGCTTGTGGAAGACCGCGGAGCAGTAGCGGCACTTGGCCCCCGGATCTTCGTACGTGTGCAGGTTGCGCAAATGGACATCTGGAATAGTTACAGAACAGGGCACGCGGGAGGGGTTGTGTTTTCTGTGAGGCTTAGCTCCTCCCACCCTGTACGTGAGGCTTCCTCGCGCTCGGCACGGTTAGCATTTGGAGCTGGCGGATTCCTTTTGGAGTGGGCCATCCTGGGCACCGTGAGGCGTCTAGCAGCACGCCTGTCCTCTGCCCACTGGATGCCCGTAGCAAGAAGCATCCTGCCCTCCCCAGGTACTACAACCAAGGCTATGAAACTGCACGCATGCGATCCAGCCACCAGGTGGCACCACAAGCCTTCGAGAAGAAAAAAAAAGTCCAGCCCAGGGCTCCAGAAGTTTCCCTGCAGAAGCAAGTGCATGAACCCAACACTCACACAGGTCGCTCTTCCTGGCAATGACGGTGTCACAGTGGGGACACTGGTACTTGGCGACGTTCTCGTTGTGCTTCTGCCTGATGTGTGTTTTCATGGTGCCGCTCTGGGTGAAGCGTGCGTGGCAAAGGTGGCATTCGTAGGGCTTCTCACCTGTGACACGGTGACAAAGAAGACCCTCCGCACAGTGGCCTCACCCCGTAGACCCCGATCCTCGCCAAAGGACTCCAGAGCTGAAAGCCTGTCTCTCTTCCCGGAGCCCCTTCCTCAGCCCCTTTCCCGTATGTCCACCCCCTGTGAGTACAGACTTCCTCAACGGAGCCCGGATCACATTCTGCGAGCTGTGTGGACAATGGGCAAGTCTCTTAACAGCGGGTGGCTACTCCTCCTACACAGACACCCGGATCCTATCCTTGGATTAAAGACCCGAGAAATAAACGTCCACGTGTTGTTTATATGGCGAAATATAAAGCCAGTGCACTGTGCAACCAGTAGGTGCCCTCTGTTGCCCGCTTTGCCCTCAAGGCGGAGGGTGAATTAAGGGGTGCGCTTTTCAATCCCGAGACACCGAGGGAAGCCAATCCTTGATGGTGTCTGCCTCGTCACCAAGGGGTGACGGCAAGGCACTTGGGGGGGGCTCCCTGGACACAGATCAGAACCCCCGTGCCAAGAGACACGTGGACTTTAACTTGGCCCCCGAAGCGTGACCTTCGCAAGCTCACTTGTGAAAGGAGCCTGCGGCTTCCCGAGCTGGGAGGAGGAGCTTTTACCTGAGTGCGTCCTCATGTGTCGCTTCAGCTTGTAGGGGTCTTTGCTGGCGTAGCTGCACAGACAGCACTGAAAGGGACGCTCGCCCGTGTGGGACCGGATGTGGCGCTTCAGCTTACTGGCCTAACAAACACGCGGAAGGTCAGTGAGTCCCAGAGAAACCCGAAAGCGGCAGGTCCCGCTGCCCGGCCCCACACAGGGACAGGTAAGCGAGCCCGATTTCAGCACCGGAACGCACTTCACACACCGAAAACCGCGAAAAGGCCATTTCTTTTGAGCTCCTGCCACGGGTGACGTGTGTGCCTAGGAGCCTTCGAGAATAGTCAGCAGTAGTTTCAAGAGACGCTCTTGCTCAATTTCAAGCGACACAGAGAAAACTGGAATCGAGCTGCCCACGGCCCCCTGACTGTGTTTTCTTTTCAAGGCAACTGAGGCTCCGCGGCTGCCCAGGGACTGTGCTGCAGGAACACAGAGGCCAGACGCTTCTGTGTGTGTGAACAGAGAGAATCTTGAAGCCTGAGCCCTTTAACGGACCGGCAGCCGTGGGAGACGCTCCAAGTTCTCTGGCCTTCATGGCACGTGAACAGAGGAAGGCCTTCCTCACCATCAAAGGCAGGTTCTATGTGATCCTACTTTCTTTATAATAAGTACCTTTTAAGGACAAGAACAGAAATTCTCATTCGGTTAATTACATACCCCAGGCACTGAGTTGGAAGGGAAACCACCGATTGCCTCCCTTTTGATCACTTTTTGCCTGACTGCTCTGGTACCTTCCAGAACTGTGCTGACCCTGCATTCACTGCCTGCAGGCCCCGATCTCCCTTTCGCAGGATGGAGAGCGTGGACCCCACTCGGGCTGCAGGTGTCAGAGAGCCCACAGCAGCCCGGCCCGCCAGCCCTGGATGGCTACACGGGGGCTGCTTCCCCAGTGTGGACAAGCACACGAGCCGGAAGAACACTCAGGAACCAAAGAAGACTCAGAATGCGAACCAAGATACACAGGGAAATATTTGGATTTTGGGAAGACAAGTGTATCAAGTATATCAGAAAGCAATGCAAAACAAAAACCCTGTTTTAAATTCTAACGTGAACCGTTTGCTGAATGGTGTGACAGTCCAAGAAGGCCGTGTGTAGACCTCTACCTGACTGTGCGAGGGAGGGACCGGGGAACAGGGGTGGCCTAGGGATCTCACAGCGGTGTTATCTGCACCCCACTTCCATGCATTGCTGCTGGCGTACGTGTACAGAAACAGTGGGGTGTGGGGGGGGACATGGGCTGCTCCTCTGTTAAAGCAGACCAGCCTGGCAACACTTAGAAACTGCAAAGGGGGATGGGGCCTGGCAGCGATGGAGGGTCCGTATGTCGAGGCTGACCAGTTCAAAGGCTGCATGCAGACCCCTGACCCTGGAGGAGGGTCTCTCAGTGCACCTCGGAGGTCTGCACTGGGAACCAACAGGACCCCAACCGGAAGTCCCCTCCAGGCTGGGGAGTCCCAGGTGGCTGAGCTCCTTGAAATCCTCATCTTGTTTTCAAACAACAGTCCCAACCTTTAACTCAGATGAGAAGTACGCTTTAAAAATAGCAATAGCAGGAACAAAGATTCTCGGAATCATATTCTGACCGTCTGTGAAATTTCCTCGTTTATGAAATGCGGTTGCATCATCCTTGCATTTAAACTTGAGTCGTGTGCCCTTTCACTCAGTACTGCTTTGCTCGAGCGCGTTATATTTTCCTTTCCCAACTGGGCTCACTATCAGGCCCCAACAAGCATCCTGATGGACAGCGGAGTCCTCAAACAGCAACTGCAGACAACCGACCCTGAACAGCAACTGCAGACAACCGACCCTGAACAGCAACTGCAGGGCTCTGATGTGTCACTCAGAGCTGCCAAACCTGCTACAAGCGACTAAGAACACAATCTGGCCGGGATGACCAGGACGCAAACCTGAAGATTGAAAAAGGTGGTTTCTCTGTCGTAAGAATGCTCATGGCTATGTGTAAATCCTCACGCTCCAAAGTTTCAGCAAAAATTCAGATGGGATCTGCACTCTACGCTACAGCAATCACACTGATTCTGTGGAGCTGAGCACTACATCAAAGGCGAGGGAGAACCCGGCAACATAATCTGAGAGTCATTGCTCAAGCATCACACGTCTTCTCACTTGCAACTTGTACAGCCTTACAGTTTGCTTTCACTAGCTGGTAATCAAAGGAAGAAAGAAATCTGATTTTCTATTTTCAATTTAGAGAACAGAATGGGTACTGCTTCCTGCATAGATTTTGTAGGAATAATATCTTTAATAAAACTTATTTTGTAAGAGATTCTACTCTTAGTTTGACTTAATGTAACTTCTATAGTGATTTTTAAAAAAGATTTATTGTTTTGAGAGGGGAGAGAAAGAGAGGAGGAGGAGGGCCCAGAGCAGTCTCCATAGTTGTACATCATTAGTTGTGACATGGTTTCATTCCACACAGGTGCATGTGGGGCTGTGGGGGGGGGGGGCGGGAACCGAACCAGGGCCTCCCCCATGGGAGACGAGAACCATAGCTGTCAAGCCATCCTGGGGGTCACCAGTTGCGCTGCAGTTCAGCATATGGGTTTGCACGGGCCAGGGTGGGGAACTGACCCCTGGACCTCACGACTACGAGGCAAGCACTCAACCTCTGAGCTCTCCCGGCGTCCCCTGTAGCGATTTCTTAATAAGGTGCCATGAGGCGTTATATCTGAGAGTGTACTTACCTCTACGCTCGCATACTTGCACAGGGAACATTTAAAGGGTTTCTCGTGAGTGTGTTTGTAACGTCTGTGTCGAACGAGTTCTCCACTGGTGACAAACGCCATGTCACAATCACCACACTTGTAGGGCCTGGTTCCTGTAAAATCACAGTTTATCCTTTTACACAAGAGTCGATCACAAATGTCCCCAGGAATTTATAACTTATAAATGACACTCAGGCTCCAAATGCTGTAAAAGCGAGGAGGCGGCGTGTGAAGCCATCAATACCCCAGAGATAAAGGTAAGAAACATCCTTGTAACATTTGGCGTTTTTTAACTGAAACTGAAGAAAACCAGGCGAAACTCCAGTCTAAAACACTCACATAGAAGCGGTCAGATTCACATTCGTAAAGCCTGACACGCACTATTCCAGCACAAGGCCCCTCGTGTTGGTTTTACCTGTGTGGGTGTTGACGTGGTTCCTCAGTAGGGTCACTGTACGGAAAGCTTTCAGGCAAAGGTGACATTGGTGGGGCTTTTCCGTGGTGTGTGTTTTCATGTGACGATTTAAAGCTGAATTTCTGGAAGCGCTGAATGCGCACAAATTACAGTGGAAGCTTCGTTTTACTCCTGCTAGAAGGAGGTACAGAGATTATATATTTGTCTGTCTTGAGGGGGGTCAAATTCCATTGGGAGGCTGATGAAAACCTTCTGGAATTAGGAGACTGGGAATAGTTGCACAAACTATATTAAAAACCTGAAAATGAGCCCAATTGGGAATTTGGGGGTACACTCTCGTTTTACTTACATGAGAAATGACTCTATACCAAGAGTTGCACACTCAACTGTAGTCACAACCCTAAATGAATGACTTCGACCACATGGAAGAAGCATGCACAGTGGTGGCAGTGTGACTTTTTTTTTTTAAAAAGATTTATTTATTGTTTTTGACAGAGAGAGAGATACAGAGACAGAGACAGAGAGAAGGGGGAGGGCCCAGAACAGTCTCCATAGTTGCACATCATCGGTTTTTCCACATAGTTTCATTCCACAGGTGGGCGGGGCCGCACAGGGCAGGAACTGGGCCAGGGTCTCGCCCTGGTGAGGACTGAACCGGGGGCACTCCCCAGCCCAGCATATGAGTCCACACGGGCCGGGGCCGGGATTCGATCCTTGGTCCCTGGGGCTGCAAAGTGAGTGCCTAACCCTCTGAGCCATCCCAGCTTCCCAGACAATTTTTTAAAGATTTATTTTTACTGTTTCTGACAGACAGAGAGAAGGGGGAGGGCCCAGAGCAGTCTCCATAGTTGTATGTCATCAGTTTTCTACATAGTTTCATTCCACAGGTGGGAGGGGGCTGCTCAGGGCAGGAACCGGCTGGGGAGCTACTGGGGCAGGAGACAAATGGGGGGCCTTCCACTTAGGAGGCTCTACCCGGTGAGAACTGAACTGGGGGCGCACCCTAGTTCAGCATATGGGTCTGCGCGGGCCAGGGCCGGGATTCAATCCTTGGCCCCAGGGGCTGCAAGGTGAGCCCTCCAGCCACTGAGCCATCCCAGCTTCCCCGAGGGTGACTTTCTTAACTGAGCCACTTCTCAAACTGTGGCCACCTGTTGTTGGGGGAGGAAATGGAGCCAAGTGTTGCCAAATGACTTTTTTCAAAGGAGCTAGACATTGAGATGCGGGATGTGTGTGTGTGTGTGTGTGTGTGTGTGCGCGCGCGTGCGCTATGATTTAAACAAGTGAGAAACTTATTCTTAAAAAGCCAGACAAATACCGGTAATTTTGAGTGTCAAATTTATCCTGGGGACTGCCAAGATTTCGTCTCAGTTTTTAAAGATTTATTTTTATTGTTTTTGACAGAGAAAGAGAGAGAGAGCGAGAGAGAGACAGAGACAGAGACAGAGAGACAGAGAGAAGGGGGAGGGCCCAGAACAGTCTCCATAGTTGCACATCATCGGTTTTTCCACATAGTTTCATTCCACAGGTGGGCACGGAGCTGCACAGGGCAGGAACTGGGCCGGGGTCTCACCCCGGTGAGAACTCAACTGGGGGCACTCCCCAGCCCAGCACATGGGTCCACATGGGCTGGGGCTGGGATTCAATCCTCGGTCCCTGGGGCTGCAAAGTGAGCTCTTAATCCACTGAGTCATCCCGGCTTCCCCTTGTCTGTTTTAATATGGTATTAATGTAAGCTCAGGGTCCTTCCTTCACCTGTCCCGATCCCCTCAGGGCACCCGTCACTGGTCCATGTGGCTCTCCCCACACCAAGGAGTTGCCACCTCCTTAGGAACCTGCACCCACAGGCTACTTCCTGCTGCCTGGAACCGTGACTCCCCTCTTACTGGTGCCCGAGTCCTGCTTCCTAGCCTCACCTAAACCACCCCCTCCTGTCCCTGAAACATCTGCTCTGTCTTCAACCCCCCCACCCCCAAAGGGGCTGCAAACTAGGGGGATCCAGGCTCCCCCTTCTATTCTCGTGCACAGCGCCTTGAAGGAGCATTTTTACAGCACTTTTACAACTTTGCGGGTAACGTGCAAAGCGCTTTTGGATTTGAACCCCAACACAGAACACCAGCTTCCAATGTCTTCCGCGTCCTGATATTTCAAAAACAAAGAAAACCTACCTTGGGTCTCATTTTGATTTTTTGCAGAGTTGTCTTTTTCAACATGTGGTTGGCTAGATGCAGGTTTAGTGTCTGGTCCGTCCATGGTCAAGTTGGAAATCGTCAGGACAATCTCGTTTCTTCCATCTACTCCCGGCCTTGCTTCCAGGAGGAAGAATTGCTTTTCAACGACGCCTCCTCCTTCAGCCGGCAGTTGATGCCCCTCCGGGCCTTTCTGAAACTAAAAAGAAAAATAAGCGTTCAAACAAATACAACGCTATGAATTCCAACCCGATTCTACTCTCTGCCTTGATGACAAAGCCATTAAGGAAAAAAAAAAAAAAAAAAAAAAGACAGTAGCACAGATTATTGCAACCAGCCTGCAAAAACCACAATTCTTAAGCATCAAGGGGTTTGGGTGGCGGTAAAGGCTATTAAAAACAAAACCCAATACACCTTATGGTATGGATTCTGATTCACATAACTTTCTAAATTCTTAGAAAAGAACGCCAGGGCCCCCAGGATTTCCCTGGGAATGATTTTGGCCTTGGTTAACTTTCAGCTGCATTGTCCATACGTCATGTCACACGAAGGGCAACCTCAGTCGCCCTCTTCCTTTCCTCTTCTCCGCCCCCGCGTAAGGGGTTCCACTTTGAAACGGGGCGGTACCTCTGTCGGCGGCGGGCTTCCATCCGGGCTGGCTGCAAATCTGCCGTCCTCACCGCTCACGGCCATGTGCTCCCCCAGAACGTGAAACTGCACCAGGTCCAGCGCCTGCAGCGAGTACACCGGGTCCTGCATGTCAATGGGCAGGCTCTGCTGGGACTCGTCCCCGAGACACAGCAGGGAGTGCAGCCCTCCAGGGTCCTGCAGGTCCTCGGGCCCCAGGTGCACCGGCTGCAGGGTCAGCACATGCGTGTCGCTGTCCTCCGTGCCGGTCAGCACCAGTTCCTGCTCCATCTCCGGGATCTCAGCCTGCAGGGCTCCCGGGGTGCACCGGGCCACCACCTCTCCAAGGCGTGGGTACGGGTGCAGCCCGCACACTGCGTCTTCCTCCTCCCCGAGCTGGGGGACTTTTTCTGGCATCGACTCCAGTTCTTTGATTTTGGTGAACTGCTCCAGAGTGTCTGAGACCTGGAGCCCCGCCATTCTGCCTTGGCCTGTTTGAGAAAGAAGCAAGCGGTTTGGGGGTTGCGCGTCCCAGGCTTCGGGGGTGGTCAAGGCCCAGTGAGGTTCTGGCCTCAGAAGGGTTTAGGCCTCATAGGGGTCAGGGCTGAGTTGACGCAGCCTAGGCCTAGGAGGGGCTGAAGTTACGCAGGTGGTTGTTCAGAAGATTCTAGAACCAACAGCTTTGAGCCTGGGCTGGTTTTCCGCAAATACACGGTCTAGGCCTGGAAGGTTTGAGCCTAAACAGGCTTTCTGCACATGCACGTTCTAGGCCTGGGCAGGCTCTCTGCACATGCATGTTCTGGGCCTGGGCAGGCTGTCTGCACACGCATGTTCTGGGCCTGGGCAGGCTGTCTGCACACGCATGTTCTGGGCCTGGAAGGCCTGGCCCTGGGCAGGCTGTCTGCACATGCATGTTCTGGGCCTGGGCAGGCTGTCTGCACACGCATGTTCTGGGCCTGGAAGGCCTGGCCCTGGGCAGGCTTTCTGCACACGCATGTTCTGGGCCTGGAAGGCCTGGCCCTGGGCAGGCTTTCTGCACATGCACAATTCTAGACTGAGCGCCGTTTGAGCTGCGCGGGCTTTGGAACTAGTGTCTCTAAGCCACCAAGACTTGGCCCAGCAGCTCTCAGGCCAGGCCCGCGCACCCTCCAGGCTTGGGGCGAACCCGTTCGTAGCCCCTCCCTGGCCCGGCCCCTCCATGGGGCCTATTGGGCCTTTCCCACCCACCCACACAGGCGGAGCAGCCTATGCGCTGGAGGGGGCCGGAGGCCGGTCCCCTGGAGCGCCCCTCACCTGGGAGGCGTGGCCCTGGTGCCCAGCCCTCCGGTCTTTGTGGGCTTGTGTCTCTAGCCTTCTGCTGCAGGCCACTGCCTGCCGGCGGCCGCCTGGGCACGAGGATCCAGGTCCACTGTGCGCAAGCGCAGGATCCGAAAACGGAGGGGGGGGGCTGCAAAGGGCGGAGCCAGGTAGGGGAGGGGGCGACAGACAATGGGGGAGGTCGAGGCAATGAGCCTTCAGGGAGCACAGAGACCGGGGGTTGGGGAATGGATGAGGAGGGGAAATAGAAGGGGAGTTGCA